>JASDQU010737723.1:27012-59767 GCA_032191745.1 Picea mariana | reverse complement strand
TATATTTTCTTTATTATCTTTTTTTTTCTTTACCATTTAACATTAATCTAGAGATTCATTGTCTTTTTCTATTCTATAAAATGGTAAAGTAAATCAACCCTTTACCTTGAGTAACTTCCTTTTATTCTCTTTTTGTATATCTCATTTTTCTCATTTATTTTTTGTTATATCTCTTAATTAAAAAGCATCTTATATTCTTCTATATATTTTTTTATTATGCAAAATTAAATCAATTTATTTTTCCTTATAACATCTTATATTCTTCTATATATTTTTTTATTATGTAAAATTAGGTCAATTTATTTTTCCTTATAACTTTATTTTATAGCTTATATTAGTTATGTAATCTAACCATATTCGTCTTACACTTACACTTTCATTATTCCATCATTTCCATAACTCCTTTTCCTCAAAATACCCAAAGAATTATAAATGGACTGGTTTCCATTACTTTCCTTTCCACTAAATCAATAACTTTTTTATATATTTAAACTATCTTATTTTTCTTCTCAAATATTATAAAGTTATAAATAATTTGGTTTGCATTAACTTCCACCTACATCAATGACTATATTTCATAATTTACAGTCAATTAATTTTCTTTCCAACTAAAGACTCAACTAGTTTTCTTGGAATTTTGTTTTAAAAAATTGACTACAACTACTTTTCTTGGAATTTTGTTTTAACAAATTGACTACCATGATAACAACTATAGGAACCATCTTATTCCCTCCTAATGAGGTTTAAATTATTTAATTGAAATTTTATCTTAACCAATTGACTACCATGATAACAACTATAGGAGCCATTTTATTCTCCTTAATGAGGTTTAAATTATTTAATTGAAAATTTGTGTAATCTCATTAATTTCATAACAAAAGTATATGTTACCATTCAAACTCTCTTTAGGTGAAAAAAGTCCTAACCACTAATCACTAGCCTGGAGGGCACTACAAACAATCTACCCACTATGATAAATTCATGCTACTCAAGTAAATCCATTCACCACAAATGCTATTCAAGTTCTAAAAATTGGTCAATGCTTATGGAGTGTTAATAACCCGAGTTAGTAAATGTTGTAGATTGCTAAATTTCTCTGTGAAACCAAACCAATCAATAATGTTTATGCTGTGTATCAGATTTAAGATGACAAATAAAACCATTCAGATTTGTGCCAGCAACATTCAAACAGTATTCAACATAAAAAAAAATGTAAGATATTAGTGCACAGTGAACATAAGTATACATTGTTTCAGTAAGCAATGAACTTAGCATTAGGTGTACTCAAAGGATTATACAATGAGTCTATCTCAGATTAAGAAAGTTGGTAACCTTTATACACAGTGCACTTGTCATTATAATTCATTTCAAGGTGTTTGATCATTTCATGAAAGATATCTGTAAAAACCACTTAGAGATGCAAAAAGAAAGATTGTTGCAGAAATTCCTAACGCACAAACAATGTGGATTCTTAACTTTGTTTTAGAGCAGATTGTTCATGCATATTAGGGCGTCTTATATTTGTGCATCAACAAGTTTTGAGAACGTGTAATTTAAACAGAGTTTTAAATCATGTCTAACAACAAAAATAAATCTGGAATGTATGTTTGCATGCAAAATATATATTCTTTGAAACCCTGATATGATATTGACCTGAAAATGATACCTAAGTTTACTACAAAATATTGAAGTGTTAGCTTAATGAAACTTGGAAAAGCAACTTAGATTTGAAAAATAAAGGCTCTTAAACCCTAGGTTGCTTATAACAAAAATTGAAAAGGAGGAAAATTAAATGAGACGGGAAGTAAAGAAAAGAGAAACCTAGTGCTACCATTGGGCATGGAGTCTAAGCCACCCCTTGAGTAATTGCCTTGTTTGCCTTAAATGTTGAAATCCCCAAACATCTCTAGAGAATGCTTGGTGAGAATAAAGTTAGGAAATCTGAAATATACCAGATTCATAGGGAGGCTAAACTAATCATAGATTCAACCAAAGTATCACAAACTTAAAAATTTAAATATAAATATAGTGTAAGGTGTTAAAATCCCTAGATATTCAACCCCAATACAAAGATCTAGCTTTAAAAAATCACAAAGAAATAAGATAGACACATGTCATACCTCACTTGCATTTCTTGCTTTGCAATAACTCCTTCCTCAATGTCTCTTGCATGCCAAACCCTTCTATAATTATCCTAGAACAACGTACTCAGGAAAATAGAGAAGAAACTACACCAAATATTGAGCAAAATGAGTCTTCCAATCTATTCCAACCTTGAAAAATGAGGGAGGCACCCTCCTTATATAGATAAGGGGCTTCCTAATACCATACAATGAAAATCATGAGCTATGAAAATACAATGAGTTCATACAATGTGTTGAGATGAAACCATGAGCCTAAAATCATGTTCCCAAGTGAAAACCTAGGGAAAATACCACTAGAAGTTACAATAAACCCTCCAAAGTAAGGTACCCTCCTCATAATGAGCTAATAACCTCCTTCTAGAACACAAGTGAGGTCAAAGGAGGCCCAAAAAAAGGGCGCCCCCTAACTAACCCCAAAAATCATGCAATAAATCATGCACACGTGTGAGAACAAGTAAAATATGAGGTGTACCCCTTCCAGAAGCTTCACACATCTGGATAGACAAGAAATAATGTAGAACACCCTTCTAGAAGGCTCTAGAAACCACATGTGTGAGTGTAGGAGAGAGAAAGTGTGCCCTTCTAGAAGAATTCTCACACATGCCAAGTAAGCACACATCCAAGTGACTCATGCATGCTCCATATGTTGACATGTGTAAAAAATGCTTATTTGGATACCTTTGTGATGATGTGGCATCCCTGTCATCATCTATTGTGTTGTCACAGATCCCAATGCAATGACATGGATCCCAATGTTGATAGATATGGCCAAATACATGTACATGAATCCCAATGCAGGTACATGGATCTCGAGCTAATGTCACAGATATCGAGGCATGGTGCATAGATTCCAATGTGGGGCGCCCGCCTATAATGTTGAATCAAGTCTCAAAACAAGTCATTAGGTAATGTACATTAAGTAATGCCTTCTAACAACTTCAAATTAATTTTATAATTTTCCTAAGTTTACCATGGTGGGCCCACTTTACCCCTACAAGATGTGTTAATTCCTAGGACATAAAATATTTCCTAGGTCGCTTGGTTAGAGATAGGTAAAATTGATAGATAACTTATTAAAAAAGGAAGGGGAACCTTATGCTTTGACCCTCAAAATCATATGTAATAATATATAAGGTCTATAAACTGGTCCAACTAGCTTTTTAGAGCTAGGAATATTCATTATTTACACTTGTAAGCATTTAAGAGGGAGCTTTGCTTACAATTACCACCTTGGCATGTTTTTATTACCCTTATTGCATTTTTCTTTAATTTTTCCAAGTCCTTTTCTTTAGATATGTATTTTTAGCATAGGACTTTGGGGTTGTGCCTTTTTAATGAAGTGTCGTCACTCTAGCCTCATTTTTTTTTTTAACATTTTTTCTCTTCGCCTCTAGCCTTTTTGGCTTTATTTGACTTTGGCTTACATTGCTCTTCAATTTCTTCATTAAACCTTGGTGGATGACCTATTATAGTCAAATAACAGAGTGTATAATATATTTTTATGAAGGGGATGGTATTGAGAGGCAAAACATCAAAAGTGTTAGATGTGGTTAAGATATGAATACACTTCCTCAACTAGATCACCAATAACACGATTTGGTCTAAGTCAGGACAACACTTATCCAAGGACAATTATGTCCCCCCATGGTATAGGGAGACAAAATAATAAAATTATTATCGTTAAGAAGTGTTATTAGATCAAACCAATGTTTATTATGTTTATGACAAGGTTAGAAACCATCACACCACTTCTAAGCAAGAAATTTGCACATGAAATCATAACACTTCAAGTGAAACAAAGATCATGCATGAAGTATCATCTGCGAATGCACATAACATATGAGGTGTAAGGCATAGGATATGATATACCAATATAGAGTCATTTGAAAGATCTCATGGGTAATGTAAGGTCGAATCATCAATAATTTGATGGAAGGCCTGGAAAATCAAGTGTAAATTAAAAGATATGAGTAGGAGAGTTCATCCAAACAACATCAATGAGCCTTTGAGAAGGTGGTTGGGAATTAATTTCCCTTGAGGGGGAAATGATGTGAATTGGCTTTTAATCACTGAATTTTTCTCATGGCATCAAGTGTTAACTTTGAGTTTCAAGGTCACTCCTATGTTGGCTTTATTAGTCTTGCACTCATTTAAGTTCTATGTTTCTTATTGGGTGCCATGGCTGAATGATGAAAAAGTCATTGCCATGTTATATAATTCCAT
Organism: Picea mariana; assembly: GCA_032191745.1. Lineage (NCBI taxonomy): Eukaryota > Viridiplantae > Streptophyta > Pinopsida > Pinales > Pinaceae > Picea > Picea mariana. The sequence goes on along the minus strand of JASDQU010737723.1, from coordinate 55,400 downwards.
TGTTTTATCTTTAGAGTGTCCATGGGATTTAAGTTGCTCGAGTACAAAAGACTTTAGAAAAAAGGACAATGTGAGTATCTACTTTAGTGTTTGTCCAAATTGGGGATTTTGAAATTCTTCTCATTTTGTGAATAAGAAACACTTAAAAACAATAAGTCAACTCACACCTCAAAAGCTTGATGCCTCATGCCAACAACATTTTAAAAGAGAATGCCATAAGCATGACTTTTTTTTTTAAAGAATACTTAGTGTAGGTGTGTGTTTGTTGGTCTATGTGGTTACAAATAGGATGCCGTATTCTCACTAATTTTCTAAATTAGAAAACTGATTTTTGTTTTGCATTCATGAATATTAATAGAAAATATTTACTTTGATTTCGAAGCAATTTGAAGATTTCTAGGAAAAATAGACTTTTTGTTTTTTTTTAAATTATAATTATTCATTGATTTTTTTATTTCTTATTTAAAAAAAAAAATTAAGATATTTTATATTATTTGATATTTATATACAACATAATTTGTATCTGAATTATATATACAATTTTAATTTATAAATTATTCATCATTAAGTTAGTGGAAAAGCGTTACTAATATGTATTAATGACTCATGTATATGTTAGTGTAGAGGTGTTATTATGAGAGTTATATTAAAACGAGATTTGTGGCTTAGTGGTTGGGATGTTGTGTTGCCATGTAAACATTCTAGGTTCAAATCTTGATAGATGTAGAGCCCTTTGTGTATGTGTGTGGTGAGGTAAGGTGTTTTACTTCTTTGGGTTGGTTTCCCCATCATCAAAAGGGCTTAACACATGTTTGACAAACCAAGTTGGTTTTACTTGTAATCACCCAATTTATCATCAATCAACATTGTTATTGATTTGAGTATGTTTATCTTTCAATATAATCACATTCCTCCAACTTTTAAGAATTGCATGTGCATTCCAATCCTGTATGTGTAGGTGCCCCAACCCTTTGTTATTTCTCTTATTACTTGTGTATGTGTATGGCGAGAGAAGGTGTTTGACTTCTCGAAGTTGGTTTCCCTTATTATCAAAGGGGTTTAACACATGTTCAACAAGCCAAATTGGTTTAAGTGGAAGTTAATATGATACTTTGACCTTTTACTTGTAATTATCTGATTTATCTACAATTGACATTGCTATTCATTTAAGTACTTTTCTCTTTCCATAGAGAATCACGCATAGATGCCTTCTTTCAATTTTTAAGAATTGCATGTGCATTCTAATCTTGTTTGTGTAGGTGCTCCCAACTGTTGGTTATTTATCTTATTATTAGGGTTTGGTATAATGTAGTGTCCATGTTGATTACGAGAACATTGCAATGAGATTATTACATTGTAACATTGTTGGCTTACAAAACTCTAGAAAACTCTCTTTGAAAAAATACCATGGTAGGTTATCTATTCCACCAAAGTCACTCAAGACTATCACTTAGCCCCAACCACTTGTAACACACAACTTGCATGGGTCACTGATCTACATAACCATTTGGATAATTTAAATGACTGATCAGGCCATTTTGGACAAGATTTAGTAGATCTCAAATTTGTACTTTTGAGTCGAACACTGAAATCTATACATTTTTGGGTCTTTTAGAGTCCCTTCATGTTGTAAAGCTCATTCCAAGCTCTCCATCACATATTCAAAATTTTATTTCTAAGCTATGGTTAGCAATTTATGGCCCTCACAAGTTGACCTAGTTAGATGTATAACTCAACACATCCTTTGTTTGCCTTATTTTGCCAACTCACCGAAGTTACTCATCGCCTCTTGATGGAACACTTATCATTTCACCTTTCATATTCTCACGCTTGTCATATTTCTAGGTTTTTCATTTCCAATGTTGCACAATGATAATTAGCAACAACAATGAATTGTTAGAAACTACTAATAGAGTCTCATCCCTTTTTAGACACTGCACTTCTAAAGATTGCCACTTTTTTACACAAATCATTTATAAATAAAACTTTTCAATATATATATATATATATATATATATATATATATAAACGATGTTGTTAATCTCTATAAAAATTAAACCCGATAAATAAAATTGAAGTTATATTAACTTACTCAATGATCTCTGGATCACATCCAGGTCTTTGGCGACTCCAAAGTCATCATTGACTGGATCAATCTCAAGTGCGATCTCCACTCGACTCATGTGAAAGGTTGGAAAGCCAAAACTCAATTGATGGCCAGCATGTTCTCTGACATCTCCTTCCGACATCTCCCCAGAACTTTTAATTCGGAGGCGGATGTCCTCTCTAAGAATGCTCTCAGTCATGAGGTGGGCAGACTCTACTTATTCCACTGCGACAGAGGCCAGGCGAGCTCAACCACCTTCCTCAATCTCTTTGAACATAACTAGGCCCTCTAACACAGGCTCGCCATTGTGACCCGACCTCTCCTTATCCTGTCAGTTGATCAGGGAATGGCGTCTGTGTTTTTGTTTTTCTTAGGGTGCGGGATCAGTGATGTCTCGGTCGATGGCAGGGTGGTGTTTTCCCTGCTTTCTCTATCTCCATGGTGGTGGCGGGGCTGCTCTTATTATCCTTCTTCATGTTTCTGCTCGTTATTGGTAGGAGGAAGGTGTCAGGCGACTCTTGCTTCGATCCAAGAGCAATCCATTGGGATGGCTATCGACCTCTCTGCCGAGCTTGTCGACGTGGATTGTCGCCCACCAATCCTTGTAACTGGACTGATAACCTCTTTGTAAAATCCAGATCTGTTTTGGTTGTTTTACCACAGTTTTGGACTGTCTTTTGATACAGCGATGTAAATGATTTTATACTCCTTATAAAATTGAGTCAATTTCTTATGGGAAAAAAAAAAACTTACTCAATGATGTATAATGACTTTATTGAAGCTATATTAACCTATCCAATGCACTGCAATGACCTTATCGTTTTGCTCTTTGAATACCTTATATATTTTGCTACCTAGTTGTTGTGTCTATTCTCTATTTTCTTTCACTTGGTTGTGTTTTAATCTCCCCTCCAATCCCTTTTTCATCCATTCAACTGTATATATAAACTTTTTTATCATAAAGTTCTTTATGAAGAGGTAAGAGAACTCTAGAAGCTAAAGTAGATTACTTGAGGTGGCCATAGATAAGTTTTGAGAGACATGATTGTAGACATATTGGATACCAAATTGCAAAATAGTTGTTGTTTTTTAGGCATGTGGGTAAATGTATCATTAAGTGCATAAAGGTATGTGGGTAAATGTATTATTAAGTGTTACTTTTTGAGATATTTCTAATGGATTTTAGAACGATTGTTTAGAGAATTTTATGTTTTGTTAAAACATTTTTGATTGGTTGATTTGTGGAGCTGGGGAGAAAACTCCTTGAAATTTAATCTGTGAACTTTTCTATGTAAAATATTAATTTTTTTTAGCAACTTGTTATAAAGTAATCTTTATAAATGATGCAAAATCTTAAAGCTAATTAGGGATTATCGAGTTGTATCTCATCTTAAAAAAAATTTAAAGAAATAAAAAGAAATAAATTAAAGTGAAAATACAAAGATGCTAACTTCATATTTTTAACATGTTTATCATAATATTTTTGATTTTATTTTTCAAAAAATAAGAATATTTTATTTATTTTTAAAACATCTTAAGATCCGAATTAATAGATTACCTAGACATGTTACTTCAAATATTTTCAAATTAAATACCAAAAATAAAGTTCTTAAGCATCCTTCCTTTAAGAATCAAACACATATCCATGATTAAAAACCAAAACATATTAATTCTTGTTGCATTTGAAAAAATATATTACTAAGTAAAAAAATGCTAAACATTTATATTATCTTTTTAAATATATGTAATGTAATACTTGTGGCTTAAAAGATGGTATTTTAAAAAAACTTGTCTTTAATGAATATAAAAATAATCATTTTAACTTGTGTTTTTACATTTAATATAATTACAAAAATAACTTTATAAAAACTATTTTTTAAGTTTATGATTTAAAATTAAAATATTTTTTTTGTAAGTGAGTGTATGAATCTATATTACTGAAGATAATATGATACAAAAGGTGGGTTTCCTGGTTTGTCTAGAAGAAAACCAGGCCAGGGGGTCCCTAGTTGTGCGAGTTGTAATTAGCGAGGGATGGTTATGGTCTGCCACCGAGGGAAACCAGACCAGACCTTCCAAGTTCAGTTGGAAAAATAACATATATATAAAGGAAGAGACTAAAAACATCCTCCTAAACCAGAGGGAGAAAGATATTTGCGCTAACCTGACTAGGCCTGGCATGATTGCCTATAGACTGCCAATTCATTAATCCAGAACAATGAAGTGTATATGCACCTGGGGGTGCTCCTTCCCACCATCCTCCTGATTTTTGTTATCTTCCTTCTGTGAGGTTGTGTGAGTCTTCTTGATTTGAGTTGGTAGAGGTGGAACTGTACATAACGTAGGTAGAGGTGGAACTGTGCAGCCAAACGCTCCATCTTGATTTTTTGGTCTTTCTCTACCTCTACTAACAGTTTGGTAATAGTTTCTAGACTCCTGAGGCAACGCAGGATCTCGTCCAACATTATCTTGTTTTCCTTGTTCTACTCCTGCCTGGCTTCTTCACTCTCTGAAATTACTTTTCGGATCATCATCTTAGTTATCCACGCCATCTCCATCGTTTCATGGAAGAGGGTTTCCCTCGATTGTGTGGCCCTCAGATCAATTATCCAGTATGCTTCATGTACCAATGCATCCTGCACTTTACCTTTGCACTTGTTCTTTAATTCCTTCTCCCACTGGGTGATGGTTTCCTTCCCCTTCGGCGCAACCCGAGATTGGAAGGTGCCCTTCGCATCTTTCGCGGCCCATGCCATTCTTGTTTTTCATCTCAGACTATTCGGGACTTCCTTCCCAGGGGGGTTCCTTTTCCTGTGCATTTGCTTTAGACGTGTCATCCTACTCTACATGTCGCAACTCCTATGTTGTTTACTCAGCCTGTGCCTTACTTCCCAGGTATTCTTCTTGTCCCTCCCCTGAATTCTATGAAACTCCCTGTTGTTGCGTTCCTTCTTATTGCAACTATTGTTGTTGTCCCACCGGGTGATGGTTGCCTTCCCCTTCGGCGCAACCCGAGATTGGAAGGTGCCCTTCGCATCTTTCGCGGCCTGTGCCATTCTTGTTTGTCATCTCGGACTATTTGGGACTTCCTTCCCAGGGGGGTTCCTTTTCCCATGTGTTTGCTTTAGACGCGCCATCCTGCTCTGCGTGCCGCAGCTTCTGTGTTGTTTACTTAGTCTGTGCCTTACTTCCCAGGTATTCTTCTTGTCCCTCCCCTGAATTCTATGAAACTCCTTGATGTTGTGTTCCTTCTTATTCCAACTATTGTTGTTGTCCCTCTTCTTATTGCCCTTTCCCCTCTATGAGCCTGTCCTTTCAAACTTGGTTTGCTCATGGTGATGTGTGCTTTCGTCAATTTTCCTGTTAAGGCTTGAATGGTCATGATGGATCATCCTTTGTCCCTGTGCGGTTACTTCCCTTGCTTGTGTGTGATCCGGTTGTGCTTCTCTTCATCCCTGTAACTGTCCTGGGGGGTTTATCCAGGTTATCATCTGCCCCACATGCCTGACATCATTCATTGCATGTGACTTGTTGCATGTCCTTTCACTCATGCTTTCCCCAAGCCTCTTATTGGCAGACCGACCTTGCTTTCGTTCGTTTGTCTGCTGCTTATTATAATCTTGCATGATCATTAGTGTCATAGTATTGGGTCATCCTATCCTGCCTGGGGCCCGCGTTCCTTCCGCAGGGCCTTGCGTTATCCTCCTCGATGTGACCCTCCATGCTTAACCTGTCTTCACAATCTTTTGTCGCAAGGTGGTTGAAGTATGTTCTGAGTTGCCCATCCAGAATGTTGATCTAGGTGTCATCTAGTTTCGGGCCGTCCTTGCCAACCCCCTCATTGGTGAGCCTGTCCGCTAGCACATTTGCTAACCTGCGCACCCAACACAACTCCACAGTGTTCAGAGTTCTCAGATGTTCTTGGATTTTCTGTAGGGAGTGTGCAAGGCGCCAGTGGTGCTGAACCTTTCACACTCTAGTGCCATTTTGTAGTCTTTTCATCGTGTTGATGACCAGGGTGGAGTCACCTTCCACGATGGTATTTGTCATCCTTTCGCGACTTATGATTTCGAGGCCAAGTTCCAGGGCTCCAAATTTCGCCGCGTTGTTAGTTGAGTTTCCCATGCTCCCCGCGTATAGTCAAATGATGTTGTCGCCACTGTCTCTTATCACACTTCCTGCCCCTGCCACTCCTGGGTTGCCTTTTGTCGCCCCATCAAAGTTCAGTTTGAGGAACCTCGATGGAGGGGGAGTCCAGTTGCGGGCTCCTATTTGGAGTTACGGGTTGCGCTCTATTGTTAAGCTGTTGCACCAATTTTTCAATTGGAAAAGGTCCAGGATCTGGGAGTCTTGGTCTGTGAGTTGTGCTTTCTCCATCTTGCAGTTGCGGCTCTGCACCGGTTCTCTTATTTGAGATACTATTGTCTCCTTTATCCTCTCTGTCGGTATGCTTTCATTCCTAAAGATGCGTCTGTTCCGTTCTTTCCTGATTTCCCAGATGATCATCCTCGACGTTAGAGTCCATCAGAGGTTCACCATTTCATTTTCACTATAGTCCTCATTCCAGTTGTTGATGGTTGCGCTTATGTTCCCCCGGATCCTATTGGATTGGTGGAAGATGCTTGTCGCCCAATCCCATATCTCGGTTGTATAGTTGCATTTGTCGAGGAGGTGGTTAGTTGTTTCCTCCTTGTCTAGATAGAGATGGCAGTGAGAGGGCCCTATGAAACCCCTTTTCATGAGGTTCTCCCAAGTTAGAATTCGGCCGTGTAGAACAAGCCATTTGAACATTTTGATTTTTGGCCATTGGGGGCTTTCCCAGATTTTTCCCCATTGTTGCTCCATATTTTTTTGGTCCTAACCCGCGATGTAATACCGTGCTTCTTTTAAGTTGAATTCACCCCCATTTTCCTGCCCCATCTCAATTGGTCCTCTTCTTCCGAAACCCCAATTTTCCTTTTTCCCAATTCCTCCTCCACCTCTTTCGTGATTGTTTCGGTCCGAGCTCTATTTTGTGGCTTAAGTTTGTCCAAGATCTGTCACCTTGCGCTGCCTTCCCTTTGCTTCCAGTAATGATGAACTTTTGTTTTGCCTTGCCCAATCATCTCCTGTTGAAGCTCCTCTCTATCCAGATTTTCCATTATGGGTTCCTGTTGCCATGCGTCCTCCCAAAACCTTGATGTTCTACCATTTCTGACTTCCCAGAAGCTGTGTTTCTGGATCCAGTGCTTGTTGCGCCAAGCAAGATTCTAGATGGTTGATCCCTCCCTTGTGCCCATGAACTGAATTTGGTCCTGGTCGCTTATGTTCGGGTTGTACTTGGCCTTCCATAGGTTTGTCCACGGTACCGAATTGTCTTTTACCTATCTCCACCAGAGCTTTGCCCCGTAGGCTTCGTTAGTTACCTGTGGGTCCTGTAACCCCATGTCACCTTTTCTTTTTGGGCTGCATACCTTATCCCAGGCCACCGAGGCCCATTTCTTTTTATGTTCTGAGCCGTGCCATAGGAAGTCTCACTGGATGGCTCTTATCTTTTGTAGTATTCCTTTGGGGACTGGGAACACTGGCATCATATACATCGGGATTGCTTGAAGAACTGTTTTGGTGAGGATAAGCCTTCCAACCAGGTTTAGGGCTCTATATGCCTAGTTTTTTACCCTCTCCTACAGTTTAATGGTAATGCCTTCCCACGTGGCCTTGGTGCAAGCTCTGTCTGCCAGGGGGATTCCCAAGTATTTTGTTGGGAGCGTTTTTCATTCAAACCCCAAAATGTTGGCCAGGCCGCATTGAATTGTTGCATTAGTGTTGAAGAAATATATCATGGATTTGGAGTGGTTGATTTCTGCCCCCGAGGCTTCCCCGAAGTCTTCTAAAATTCTTTTAAAAGCCTTTGCTTCCTTTACCGTGGGTGTGCCATGGAGTGGGGTATCATCAACAAATTTTTGGTGTGTGGAGGTTGGACAATTTTCATAAGGTTTGATACCTTTTATTTCCTCAGCTGCAGTTGCGATTTTAATACTTTCGCTTATCCCTTCCATCATTAGAATGAACAAGAAGGGGGACAACGGGTCCCCTTGTCTTATGCCTCTGGATGGACAGAAAGGTTTTGTTGGAGCTCCATTGATTAGTAGCGAGTAGCTTGTCGTCGAGACTAGAGTGACTATCCAGTTGATCCAGTGGTGGTCGAACCCAAAAGCTTCCAGAGTCTTACCCATGTAGTGCCAGCTTATTTTGTCATAAGCCTTCTCCATATCAAGTTGGATTATCATCCCCCCTCTCCTTTGGCTTTTCAACGTGTGAATGATCTCATGGGATTGGATGATATTGTCCAAGATTTGTCTGCCTTCCACAAAACTCACATGTTCCTGTAAAATCAGTGCGGGAAGTAGCGGCTTCAGTCTATTGGCTATGACTTTGGATATTATCTTGTAAACTACATTGCATAAAGCTATAGTCCTGTAGCGATCCAGGGTTCTAGCTTCATTTTCTTTCGGGATTAGAGTGATCATTGTGGCATTTAAAGCTTTTAGGATGGAAGTCGATCTCCTGGAGTCCTCCACCACCCCGTAAATATCATGCTTAACCACTTCCCAGCAGGCTTTGAAGAATTCCACTATGAATTCATCCGGGCCTGGGGCCTTTCCGTTGGGCATCTCCTAGACCACTTGGTCAATTTCTTCCTTGGTAATGGGTTTGCTTAAGCCAATGTTTTGCTCCTCTGTAACCGGCTTGGGGATGTGCTGAATTATTCTTTGTATGGCCTCTGATCTATCTTGGTTTGGTTCTTGGGCTATCCCCTGAAAGTGGTTGACTAGTGTATTCTCAATTTCTTGGCGGGATTCTCTTTCAATCCCGTCTTAATCCCTAATCTTCAAGATTTTGTTGTGGGATCTCCTTGCAATAGTCGTTCTGTGAAAAAACTTGGTATTCCTCTCCCCCTCCTTTAGCCACCTTATTCTGGACTTTTGACGTCATAGGGTTTCTTTCTGTAGGCATCTTGCTTCCCATTCCTGGTTCATATGGATCTCTTCCTTTTTCCGGTCCTCTATATATCCCTCTTTGATGCATTGTTCTTGTAGTTTCCTCATTCTGTCCTCGATCCTTTTTTTCCCCTGGTTTATATTTCCAAAGACCTCCTTGTTCCACTCCTTGAGTTTTTGTTTGATATATTTGAGTTTTTTGTAAAGTTTGAACATACTTGTCCCTTGGTCTGGAAGTTCCTCCCACCACCACTGGTTGATGTTCTCCTTGAAGGTGGGATGGTCGATCCATAACTTCTCAAATCTAAATGGTTTGTTCTTTGACGTGGTTTGAAAATTTGCTTCCAGTTGAACTGGCCAGTGATCTGATCTCCCCCATGGGAGAATGCTGAAGTCCAAAGTTAGTCCCTGTAGTATGATTGATTCTGACACCAAGAATGTGTCTAGCCTTGTAGCTATTTGGTGGTGACCTGGTCGTTTGTTATTCCAGGTGAATTGACCGTTGTTGGTCCTGATGTCCACGAGCTTCATTGTGTTAATGAACGCTGAGAATTCTTCCGCATCTCTGTCCAATCTCCTGGTGCCCCCTTTTTTCTCCGCAAGTGTAGTGATGATGTTGAAATCCCCTGCCAGGATCCAATGGAGGTTGTGGGTACGCTCCTTTAGATTCTCTAGGTTGAGGAGCAATCTTCTTTTTTCCTCCATCACCCGGGGGCCATACACATTAGTGCATAGAATTTTCTCCGTGTTCCCTATGATTTGCATATTAACAGAAAGTGTGTTTCTCATGGCTTTTGCTGCAAGTATGTTCACCGATTGTGGGTTCCACAGGGTGAGGATACCTCCCGCCGTCTGTTGGATTTCGACAGCCAACATCTTGTACTTCCTCCAGTGTTTTTTACTGATTGTTTCCATTCTGTCTAAAGTGCATTTTGTCTCTTGAATGAAACATAGGTCAAGTTGTTCCTTACTCAATCTATTTTTAAGGGTTCTTTGCTTTCTTGGGTTGTTTAGGCCTCTTATATTCCAAGTTATGATCTTCATTTAAACATGTGGTGGGGAGTCGGAGAAGAACTTTTTAATATTACCTGAATTTATCAGCAGGGCTCCTAGTTCTTGTAGGGCTACGCTATTTGATTTTCTGCCTTTCTTCTGCCTGGCCTGCATGGGTGAGTGTTGTGGCTGTCCATCGCCTGTTTTGATTCCTAGGTGTCTTATCTCCCCATGCATGCGCTTGATCCCTCTGGATTTCACTTCCTCCCTTAGGAGGAAGAGATATTGAATGTGACCGAGTTGCTCCACTGGCACATTGTCTACTCCTTGCCTTTTTGATTGCTCCGGTATATTCGGTAGATCTATTCCTTCTCGTTCCACAATGTCTCTGAGATCTGGGTCCTCTGTTCCTACCTCACTTGGAGTCATCTCCAGATCTCCGTTTGCTTCCTGCATTGGTGTGTTGGCATCTTCGTTTCCTCCTCCCCTGGGACTTGCGCTACCTCCCTATTTGCCTTTGTTGCTTGGAGTTTTTGTGTTCTCCTGAGTTGTGTGTTCCTTCGCATCCTTATCTTTCATATTTTCTGTCCCTCCTTCTTCCCCTTGGTTGGGCCTGCCCCTTCCTTCTGTTCTAAGCCTGGCTTCCGTGTTGCTTCCTGTTGGGGCCTTGCCTTGTCTCTTGTTTCCTCTGCCTTTGTGATTTGGCTTCACAAAACCGTCCTCATCTTGTTGTAGCTTGGTGTTTTCCGCTTCTTGTTTTTTGTTAAGAGGGCATTCTCTTAGTAGGTGTCCATGTTCATGACATCTTCTGCATCGAAACGGGATCTGCTCATAGTCTATGCTTTGTATCCATTCCTCATCCCTAAACTCCAGGCTTATGGCTTCCGGGAGCGCTCCCGAAACATCCATCTCGATGCAGATCCTTGCGTAGGATGTATATCTTCCTTTTAGAGTAGCTTTCAATGTCTTGACATATTTTCCGAGCTTGTTCCCTATGGCTTCGAAGGTGGATGGCAACCAGTAGTCTAGCGGTAAGGAGTGAAGCCTTAGCTAGACTGGGACATTTTTAAAGGTTTCTTTCTCTAGGGAGAAATTTTCCTTCCAAGGACGAATGTACAGCCCTTCTGAGAAGTGGAAGTATGCCCCCCCCCCTCAAAGATTTTATCCCTGTCCTCTAGGTTCATAAAGACCGCGGTGAAGAATCCTTTTGAGCCCAGGCGGAGTTCCACTTCTCCACTTGGCTTCCAATGGTATTTTATCCAGTTGCGAAACGTTTTTTCTGTGGGCCACAGACCCATGAACTTGCAGATTAGTGCATGCGTCTTCATATGATCCCAGAAGAGTTGTGTTTGGGGTCTTCCAGTATAACCTTGGGCATCAATGCTGTTTTAGGTTTGCATGGGTTGTGCTCCTCTGCCCCACTGGGGTTCGCCATTGCTTGTGCACTGCTCTGGGCTTCTTTGGCTCCTTCCCCCACATGATCTCTTTTTTCTTGGTTGCCCTCTTGGTTCTTTTCCGATACTAATCCCGAGGTACTTGTCAGAGGTTCTTTGAAACCACCGCCTCTTGGGCCTTTCCCTCTGTCCACCACTACCTGCTTGTATGAGGGGGTTGCATTCCCTCCCCCTATGGTGGCCATACTGGCCGTTGCTGAGATCACAACTGTCAAACCCTAGCTTGAAAATTTCTCCAAAGCGCCAATAATCGCAATCCCTAGTTTGAACCAAAATACAGGAGAATGCTCCAAAAAAAAATTAAAATATTTTTGTTAAGAAAGGATTAAAAAAAACATTTCTCAATAAATTGTTTATTGCGTTGGTTTCTCATTTTCTCTAAAACAAAGGATAAAACGAATAATAAAGCAGAAAAATTATTTTAACTTATGCTTTTACATTTAATATAATTACAAAACTAACTTTATAAAATTTGATTTTTAAGTTATGATTTAAAATTAAAATTTTTTTATTAAAAAATAATTAAAAAAGTGTTGGTTTCTCATATTCTCAAAAACAAAGAATAAAAGCAAAAAAAGACAAAACAGAATTAGGTTTTTTGAAACCCTACCAATGACTTGAGTGAACATCTCACTAAAAGTAGTTTGCTTAACCAAAATGGGAAAAAAGCGTTTCCATGTGATTTTTTTTTATGGTAAAAAGATAATATATATTTCTAAATGCTTTTATAATTTTATAAAAATGTTTAATTTTAACTTTGTATATTTAATGTTAATTTTTTTTTAATGAGGTTGGTATCTCCGTTTCTATTGAAAAAGAATAAAAGAAACAAAAGAGGAAAAGACAAAATAGCATTGAGTTTTTTTAAATCGAGGTTAATATTGGGTTGAAGTGATCATCCATATTATAATACTATAGTAGTGTGTTTAATCATAGTTGGATGTTAATTTTTTAAACAAATTATAATAAGAGTAATAAAAAGTTTGAGTGGGTTTAATGGTTAAGAACAAGTGTTTCTAGTCATAGGTTCAAAATCTAAAGAGGATAGAGTCTCTACATGTTGATCCTTTGTGATACGGTTAAAAGAGTAGACAACCCGGAAATGGTAGAATCTGTACATATTAATCCCTTGTGATAAGGTTAAAAGAGTGGACGACCCCTAGACACAGGTACAATCTGTACATGTTAATCCCTTATAATAAGGTTAAAAGGGTAGACGACCCCTAGATACAGATACAGTGTGTACATGTTGATCCCTTGTGATAAGGTTAAAAGAGTAGACAACCCCTAGATACAAATCCATCCAAGTGAACTTCGATACCTCTACCTTGTTAAGTCACAAATTTCTTTCTTTGATTGTTGGATATATTTCAGTTATTTCTCCTTGGGTTAAAAAAAAATATTAAAAAAAAACACGTGGAATTTATTAGTCGCATTTAGTGAATTTCAAAATTCATGAATTTGAATCCTTAACCAAGACCGGTCAAGGAAGGAGGCAACCCTCCGTGCATATCAACGTTCAAAGACAGCAAATATCGTTCGTTCGCGGAAAGAAAGAACGAACGAACCAAAGCAGCAGCGGCGGAGGCAGACGTGAACCCTTCATTTTCTTCTTATTTCTCGGATGTTTCGGGGCTGCAAATCCCTTCTGTGTAGTTTAGATGAATCTCCATGCCAAATTTTTCCTTATATAGAATCGGAGGATTCGGCCGATGCTGCTTTTGTATGGTGTGTGTGAAGGAGCGAAATCTTTGATCAAAATTAGCGAATAACAATTGATGTCTCTAGCAGAATCGGCAGATGAACGAAAGTATCTGTTGATGAGCGTTCAGAGGATCTCAGGGCTGCCATTACCACGCATTCTCTTCTCCTTTTGCCTGTCCAGAGACCGATGGGATAAGGAGTTTGCCAAACTGGAGACTGGGTAATACCTCTAGCCCGGTACTTATTTGGAGGCTTCTTGTTTTTCCTATATTTGGTTCCTGTCTATTCTTGAATTGGGTCATTAAGGTTGCTCCAAATTTGGACATTGGGTATTGCTAAAAGTGGTCGGAGTCTTCAGAGATTTCTTCAATCTGATCCAAATTTGGACATTGGGTATTGCTAAAATTGGCTGGGGTCTTCAATCTGCTCTCAGCTTATTGGAAACCTCATTTGAATTGGATATTGCCGGCCTGATCTGGGTTCTTATATTGGTTTTCTCCAGACCCAAAATCATATACTGTCAAACCTGAGTTGGGTCATTAGGGTTTCTCTAGATTGGAGTATTGCAAACGAAACTTAGGCTACAAGGTTTGTCGAAGCCAGATATAAGGTATTGATAAAGTGATTTGGGATTATAAAGGTTTTTCCAGATTGGCAAACCGTGCTTAAATTCTGTTGTGGTCATAAGGGATTCTCCGCTTTGGAACTTTGTCTTTGATTAACCTGATTTGAGTGTTCTAAATTCATTCAGATTGGATACCGGTCGTTGCCTTTTATTCTTTTGCCATTCTATTGGCGGTAGACCAGAATTGGTTTTTCATTCTAATATCCTGCTCCGCTTGATTCTTTTACCTTGGAACTACTTCACACATATCTACTTTGGAAATTGAGGTGGGAGTTGATTGGTCTGTTCGTATGGGTTCCCCTCAAGGACCTGCTTTGACAACGGTGGTTGCCTCCAAGACGCTGATTGCTAGTCAGGAGCACCCGGCTCCAGGCAGTTTGGCAATATGCAATGCGATGCCTGTATACGTCAAGGAGCTAATTGCAGGAGGGTTTGCAGGTGGATTTGCAAAGACGGCAGTTGCACCTTTGGAGCGTACCAAGATTCTTTTTCAGGTTGGCAGAGTCTAATTTTGACTTTTCTTGCTTTTCTATTTCTAGAGGTGCAATGAATCATTCCAAATACAGCATATAATATAAAATCCTTTTTGTTAATGATATTCAACAACATAGAAACCATACAGACAGATGCCCGCACAAATAAAATAAAATGCCTCGCTAGAATAGACTGCATGAAATGCAATATAATATCAATCTCTGATAATAAATGGGTTCACTGCATTGCTCAGAGACTGCTCTCTGACCAAACTACTAGAAGCCTCCTTTGAATTCGAATTGCATGATTATTTAAGTTCAATATCTCACCAGTTAAATAATATTGATTTGATCATGAGTTTTTTCTTTTTATAAGCTTTGGCATTACTATAAACAGAGATTACATATAGACATAAAAAAAAGTTCACCATTTTCAGTCCTCCAGAGACCATGGCAGTCTCTGGGGATATATCCCAAAAAGCCAAAAATACTGCCTACCCCTGAGGGGAAACCAAGCCTTAACCAAACTGTATATGTCATACTTATCTAGGTTCTGAATGTCATTGTTAAATTTTGAGCTTGATTTCTTAAGAGGATTATTTCTTTGAATTCTTCAACACTTTGATTCTAGCTTAACACATTTCAACAATATAGAATCATAACTGAATAGCAATAATCATGTAGATACGTAAGCATGCACATCAACAACACAAATACCCTGGGGAAACCCTGTACAGGGAGAAAAACCCCAGCAAACGATATTCCTTTATTGCATTAATAATGTAAGATCACTTACAAACATCCACCATGAAAACTCTACTCTTAAAGAGCTTGCCAAGTTGACTCTGACCTGACAGAGAACTAAGAGACCTTACTGATATAGACGTATCCTAGTTGCTTTCAAAGACTGAGATATATCAACTCTGATATGGGTTGTTGAAGTTGACTCTAATTGACTGATATGTGCCTCCGATATGCTGTCTCTAAAGCATTGAGGTGCGCCTCTGATATGTTGCCTCTACAGCACTGTTATGCCCCTTTTATGCTGCCTCTATATGCTGTTATGACAGCACTGTTATATGCCTTTTATGCTGCCTCTATATGCTGTTATGATAGCACTGTTATGCGCCTTTATATGCTGCCTCTGTATGCTGTTATGAGAGCACTGTTATGCGCCTTTATACTGCCTCTATATGCTGTTATGATAGCACTGTTATGCGCCTTTATATGCTGCCTCTGTATGCTGATATGCACCTCTATATGCTGTCTCTACATTCACCCTTACCCTGCATAACCATTGTGTTGAAGAGAGGGGTTGACCACTGCTTATAAAGGAGTGAAGAGGAGAAGTAGATGGCTTGAATTAGGAACTTGTTTGCATGCTTTAACATAACTCAGCTTCACACTTTAGTTCGAAAATAGAACTAGACTTGAGACTTCAGTTACAACTCATCCTTGACTTGGCATGCGTGCGTACTAACTTAGCATGCACATGTCATGCATGTATGCAACATGCAACTAGACATGCATGCAGTGCATGGCATGCATGCAACATGCAACTAGACATGCATGCAACATGCGACAACTTGACAACAATGTCTTTGACTTAGACATGCAACTTTGACTTCTACAACTCGACTATTTACAAGGCAAGTCGAATTTCTCTTCATGGTGGATAATGTTACACGTGCCAATGCACTAGATCAATACATTTATATCATTTGCAATATTAGGAATATCGTTTGTTTCTAGCTCATAGGAATTTTATATTCAACCTAACTTTTGCTAGATGCCTTGACTTTTGCTCATGGCTCACAAGGCTTGACTAGGCTCACATAGGCTGTACGTTCCCCTTGACTTTTGCACTAGTCTATCTATGATCACAGAGGTTGTACGTTCCCCCTGACTTTTGCACTAGACTGTCTATGCTCACAGAGGTTGTACGTTCCCCCTAACTTTTGCATTAGACTTACATAGCATCTCGTTCGTCCTGACTTTTGGTTTAACTCACAAAGGTTGTACGTACCCCTTGGCTTTTGTCAATACCTCACAAGACTGGTTGATTCTCCAAATCTCCCTGGCTAGCCTCAGGGTGGCTCATATGGCCACTCATTGGAGAATCATTGTCGATGCTGCCAAATTTAACAGTCATAACTTAAAACCGTCTTTCAAAGCATAAAAAACATAAAAGCAGTAAGAAAAACAGAGTGAGATGTCACTTGTGATGGTGCTGGCTGGTGAGGTCCACTGTCACATGACCTGCAACAGCCTGAGAAGACCCAGCCTCAGCATAGTTCTTGGTAGTAGGGGTGAAGTTGTCCCCATGGCGATTGGTTAACCAGGTGACAACCTCAGACACGTAAGCACATTGAATCTCCGACGCTTCCTGTTGGCTCTTCAACTGGTGAAAGTCTTGCTCTTTAGGGAGCATTCCCATGGCCACCATAGTCTTGGTGTGCCAATATAACTCCAAGGTTTGAAAAAACTTTGAGTTGCAGGATCGGGTGCATCCCAAATCCGGGGTGAAGCCTCCCAACTGCGCCACTACATCCTCATCCTCCTGAAACTGCCTGATTTGTCTAACTTCCTCCTCGAGCTCAGATATTTTAGCTTTGTCAGCCTCCGGGACAAACTCCTCATAGAACTCTGCTGTGTTGATGGTTGCTTTCGCAGCTCGAGAGGGCTGGACAGAAGGGGGGCGAGAAGGCTTGCGACCTCTCAGAGTTATATCTAACCTTGTAAGCGGGGGAGGAATAGCAATAGAAAGAACAAAATCAAGGGCTTGAGAACTGAAATGATAGCAGAGAAGAAAACACACAGAGCTGGGAGGAAGCTGGCTGGAGTCTCTGTGCCAAGCCCTTGAATTTATAACCAGTCTCCAACTATAATCCCACTTGTCCTCCAAAACCCGGCTAGTCATTGATGAGCGTGGGAGCATCTCGT
Organism: Picea mariana; assembly: GCA_032191745.1. NCBI lineage: Eukaryota > Viridiplantae > Streptophyta > Pinopsida > Pinales > Pinaceae > Picea > Picea mariana. Next base: position 38,121 of record JASDQU010737723.1, on the reverse strand, counting down.
TCATAATGCGACTCTGGCAGCCTTCCTTCATTGCTGCTATCATTCCCAGACCTGGATACAACATAAGCTTCACCAATTTCATGCGAGAGCGAGGGGGAAATGAAACCATTTTCGAGCCTCGTCTGGTTATCATGTCAGTCCCTTCCCTCAGACGGCGAAGCGATGTTGACAAGACCCAATTTGGCGTACTGAACATTGAGCTGAATGACAGGCGTGTGTCTAGGCTGGCTAACCACTGCTGCTTGAGATCGAGTGCCGGCTCAGGAGAACCACCCCTGCCACCATGATATCTGTCAGACACCCCATCCAGGGACACAATCGAAAGTTTTGACTCATAGGACAATTGATTAATGTTTTGCAGAAGGCACAGATAATTTTGATATCAGTTTTTTTGGGTTCATTGGGGTATATGAAGTAAGAAAATATATCAAGCTCAGACAACAATTTCTAGCTGATTTGTGCTTCACTTGGAACCAATTTTTGGCTGATCTATGCCCAATTTGAAACTCAATTTTCAAATGACCAAATATTTATTAAAAAATTATTCCACACCGAGTGTTTTCCCGGGTTGAATTTTAGGTTGGTTCCAGTCTGGTTCTCAGTTAATCTCATTCCTGTTTGAAATGGCTGATTTACATTTTCCACCTTCCTTCTATCCTCCTATAGAAAACTTAAATGACTTGAACTTCTCTTCATTTAAACTATTCATTGATCGAAAGAAGAAATTTGTGCCCTAAGTATGCACCTATGGCACTGAGTTTCAGTACTATGCACTATGGTGGGGGTAACATGTACCATGCATTCATGGACAGTTTAATATGCTCGCCATCCTGTTCACAGTTTGTAGCATGCACTTCTGGACATATTGAGACCCCCACCATATATCTCACAAAGATTCATGTGTATGATCTGAAAATTGTCATTCTTGGTAACTGGAATTTCAGGGTAGTTTATTTATTTTAATTTAAAATCTTTCAATTATTTGTACTTGCCAAGGCTTCTAGGGATTCTGGCTATATCAAATAATCCGATTGCAATTTTCTTGAGTTTGGATGCCCCTTTGTATTTCTTACTCTTTGCTAGTCTTATTTGTTTGTTTCTAATATTGACATTGAAATAGTAGAGATGTGGAAATTGTAATGTACTCTGTTTCTTTTGAAAGCTCACATATTATTTTTTCCCTTTAAGCATGAAATACATAAAAAAAATAGGATACAGGCTGCTAAGCAATATTATTTGCAGATTGGGTAGGTGGCCTAATTGGATCTGGTGACTTTATATAGTGTAGGTGATCTGTTGGGTCTGATAATTTAATTCTTCTTATTCATCTCTTGCTTGGTTGTTCCTTTATTATTCTTTTGCATATTCATGGTCATGAATCTTATTAGTCATCTGTTTCTTCAGACAAGGCGTGGAGACTTTCAGTCCCTGGGTGTGTGGAGATCTATGGGGAAGATCTTTCAAAATGAAGGAATACTTGGCTTTTACAAGTAAGGTGTCAGCCACTGACAGAGCTTATATCTGCATATTTGTAAATATTCTTTTACACCACCAGAATAATTCCTTTTTTATTTGTACTTTTGTGGCATATTCTGAATTTTACTTATCTTTCCAGAGGAAATGGAGCGAGTGTCCTTAGAATTGTCCCTTATGCAGCCTTGCATTTTATGACATATGAACAATACCGCTGCTGGATTTTAAATCACCACCCGGCCATGGGAACAGGTCCTGTTGTGGATCTGCTAGCTGGATCAGTTGCAGGAGGAACATCAGTTCTGTTTACCTATCCTTTGGATTTAGCTCGGACCAAGTTGGCTTACCAGGTAAATTAGCTTCTGACTTTGGTAGCAACTCGTGATTTTTGTAAAGCTAAAATTCTGAAATCTAGAGTCTTACTTTTTTAGCATAAATTCTAAAATTCAAATTAATGAAATTATCAATTTACATCAATATATTATACAGACTATCAAGGTATATATATGGGTCCTTTGTGTTTAAGATGGACACAGACACTACTTTGCCCATGTCCTGCTCATATTTTCTGATATTCTAGAATTGGGTTACTATTCTTGAAATTCCTTCTTATGAAATGTTGCATGCTATGTTGAAGTAGCCTTAAGCTTTCCTTTCAGCTGTTGGTTTTTATCTGCAAGTTTTAAAAGCTACATTTTTGCAATTACAAACATTTTCTTTTGGCAAATGATATCAAACGACGTGCTTTACATGTAAACTATTGTTATACATCTTTAGAAGTTTGTTTCAAGATGTCTTAGGTATACTATGGAGCAGTGTTGCATGTGAACCCATCCCCACCCTTGGGGATGCATCCCTTGTGTTTCCCAGTCCATGCCCCTGGGGATGCATCCCATGTGTTTCCCCCATTCTGATCCTTGGGGGATGCATTCCCGGCATTTTCCCTTCCATGGGGGGGCTTGGAGACTGCAGGGGGAAGTTCCTGTTTGGACATGAAGGACTCTGCCTAGATGTTTCCATACAAAACAAAAGGGGGAGGTCTGGGAGACATCCCTTGATTGTTCAGGGATGCCCACTATCCAAACTGGGCTTTGGCCAGGCTCTTTATTATTCAGCAATGGGCAAGTTACAGGCTCTCTGGTTCATCTCTATGCTACTCAGTGACATCTGGGCAGCCTCTTTACTTCATTCACAGCCAAAGAACCCCTTTGTCAATGTGGGGAAAACATGATATAGAATACTGAGTCGACTGGGAGGATAGCTGGAAGGCCAGGTGTCCCCAACACTTCAGCTTCTCTTCTGCCTGTTTCTCCCCATTCTCTTTGTTTGTTTTGTCTTTTCTCCCAGTGGAAAGATCTCATGAAAGACTCACATTTTTCTAATACATTATTTCTTTATGTACAATAATATACTGCTCGACTTTACATCTCATTTGACTTAGACTATATTGAATACAAAAGTGGACATCAATCGTGATGGTATGGGGCCAAGTTGATCTCCTTAAATATGGCCTAGGGCTTGTTCATACCTTCTGGTATGCCATGTATGAACAGCCGAGTAAACACCTCACAATATCTAATGTTTGAACTGACAGTTATTGTTAGGTTGAAAATCTTACTTATGTGTGTATGCTTGCATTTGAGGATTCTAATCTTTTAATACAGATTCGCATAATGTGCGATGATAATTGGTGTTTTTAATATTCATTATTCAGTGATAAAATACAGATAGTTTAATATTCAATGATAAAATTGATTGAATCTTTTAATATTCATTATTCAGTGATAAAATACAGATAGTTTAATATTCAACGATAAAATTGATTGAAGCTTTTAATATTCATTATTCAGTGAATTGTAACTTATCACATCTATATATGATGATTATATGCTTGCTTATTGAAAACCTACTCCGCTCATTACTTACCTCTACACTTTCATTACTGTCTTAAATTAATTTCTGCAGGTAACGAGTTCTTGTGGGACAGGGCTAGATAAAAATCTCAGATCCCAATGTATCCAGCCAGCCTACAGGGGTGTTACTGATGTATTCACAAAAGTTTATAGGGAAAGTGGATTGCGTGGCCTGTACAGAGGATTAGGTATGTGAGTTCTGTGTGGTGGTTCTGCAGTAGTATAAGATGCTTGTAAATGAATACTTTCTTTATACTTCCACGCCTGAAATGAGTTCATATATATAATTTGTTCTCTCTGTTCCTTTTGCTTTTGTATACACCATTTTTGCTTTGGTGTTTTCAAATTCCGTTAAAGTAATATTAAAACTTAGAAGTCAAGGCAAACAAGTTTGACCTGGTAATCAGCTTTCTGCTCTTTTATACACAAGTTTTGCTTCATTGGTACTGAATATCAAATATGGTAGTATATCCCAACTTTTGTTCCTTTTACAACCCTGTTTAATGTCTCATCTTGATTGGATGCAACTGACATTGGGTCCTCTACACATTAGGAACTGTGTAGATTTTCCATTTACCTTATTTCCAAAAAGTCAAAACTTCTTGTTCTGGGACTGCTTGGAACTGATAGTTTAGTGTTATTATAGAGTAAGACTGCTTGTTGAAGCATGTGTCGTTTTGGTCTGAACTTGAGATGCATGAAAACAGCAAGGAAACATTTTCTATCCAATTTGCCTCGTGAGTTGAAAGCCCTATAAATTTTCCCATGTAGGCAAGAAATGGAGGGTGCAACTTTTCTACCTGTGAAAGAAGTCAATGAGTTTAAGCTGAAGATTCAATAGACTCACTGTTTGTGCAAGCTTGGAGGTTAGATCATGGTTTTTGGAAATATGTCCAAGAAGTAAATGAAGTTTTTTTCTAGCTATTTAAAACTATGCTTTGAACCAAGTGTAATTTGGCTTTTGCCAGTTCCATGGTTTTATTATATATCTTGTTGGCTTTGGAGTTATTATTATATGAATTTACTTTGCATGTTCATTAATGGAAGAAAATGCTTGCCTGGTATCAGGTCCAACACTGCTTGGAATGCTTCCTTATGCTGGTTTGAAGTTCTACATATATGAGGAGCTAAAGACTCACGTTCCAGTGGAGCATCAAACCTCTGTTGTCGTGAAGCTTGCTTGTGGTGCTTTAGCGGGTTTATTAGGACAAACTTTCACCTATCCATTGGATGTTGTTAAACGGCAAATGCAGGTATCTAATAACGTGGTATATAATTTGTATAACATTTGAACAGTTTATCTTGGATGAACTCTATGATTGATCTTAGTAGCAATTAGAACCCACTTGGACAAAAGGTTCAGGGATTTCTCTGTAATTACTTTTTTGTTCTATGTGAGATTTTATTCAGGTACAGAGCATACCAGTTAGTCAAAGCCACATGCCTTCTCTTCAATTAGCAGAACCCAAAATCAGAGGAACACTTGAGGGACTATCGACCATTATTCGAACACAAGGTTGGAAACAGATGTTTTCAGGTCTGAGCATCAACTACATGAAGGTAAATGTTATTCTTCAGTCGTGTTATTGAGAATTGCTTTCATCTAACACATAATATTTGTGAATTTGTGATTTTTGTACAACTATTTGATCTGGCTGATACTATAGTTTGTCAGTGATTTGATTTATTTGCAAACATAGTGCACAAATTCTTGCTAACTACATTGTCAACTAATATCCAACTGGACTGCTGTGATTGGCAGATTGTTCCTTCAGTGGCAATAGGCTTTGCTGTATATGATGGAATGAAGTCTTTGCTGGGATGTCCACCTCGAGAAAAGACAAAAGTCAAGACTTCAATATGAGAGAGACAGGTCCCGTGGGCACTTTCTTGGTGTGATAAAGAAACGATATTTTCAATGGGCAAAGGCAATGAACTGATCCTGTCTGATAGGTTTGTTGTTGGAGTGTTTTGTGAAGATGTCAAAATTGGAATTTAATTGTTGGTTGGCTCAAGTCCTGTCTGATATTACTTCTAAAGTTGCAGAACTTACCAAGCCAAAATCTTGCAGGATATCTTCCTGTTTATGTCATGTGCAAAGTTTCCGGATACAATTGGCAATATCATGATTGGAAAGTACTTATTTCCATTATAGATGTCTTGAATTACATGTGCCCCAAATTTTGGGGATCGTTGATTGTTGAATTGTGTTTAATGTCTGTAGATGCTTCAACTTGGTGTTAATTGTTCTATAGGAAAATGTCTAAAGTAACTTTACATTCTACTGTAATTTAAATCTGAAGTACACGCTGAACCCAAACTGAATGTAGAAGACACCATAGTAATTCTAAAATAGTAGATTTGGACTTTAAATGTTGGTTGGTTCAAGTCCTGTTCGATATTACTTTCTAAAGTTGCAGAACTTGCCAAGCCAAAATCTTGCTGCATATCTTCCTGTTTATGTCACATGCAAAGTTTCCAAATACAATTGGCAATGTCATGATAGGAAATAACTTATTGCCATTATAGATGTCTGTCTTGAATCACATGTGCTGCAATTTTTTTTGGGGATCGTTGATTTCTGAATCGTGTTTAATGTCTGTAGATGCTTCAACCTCGTATTAATTGTTCTATAGGAAAACGTCTAAAGAAACCTTGCATTCTACTGTAATTTAATTCTGAAATACACGCTCAATCCAAACTGAACGTTGAAGATACTATAGTAATTCTAAAATGCTGACAGTAGAAGTTAAATTCAGACCCCTGTACAAGTACTAGGAAGATGTATGCTCTAGCTTGTATTCATTGCATCAAAAGTAAGCATGACAAAAAGAATCTTACCCCATAAATAATAATGAACTGTTCAATTAGCACCATGGTGAGAATATGCTGAATATGTTTCCTAATGCTGATGCTGAAGTGAACCAAGATAAGTTTAAAAGTCCAACTCACTGATAGACCAGTGTCTGTAAATTTCTGTGATTAAGTGATTCACATAAAAACATTTAAGAGAACAGAAAACAGAGGAATATCAATGAAACAAATCCTCCGGGGATCAATTTACAAATAACTAGTGATAAAAAGGTTTTGACAAGATGCTTCTCAAAACTCTTAATTTGCCAAGCATCAACTGTCTATCAAGAGGAGGGATGCTGCATTGCAGTTTATGGTATGTGACCGCCCACCTTGACTTAATGGTCATGACAGCTTTTTCTATTCAACAGCTGCCGCAAGGGGGTGTGCCAGCCCATGAGGGGCAAACATATCACTTATTTGGAGACCTGAACCTTGGTGGGGGAAATGACAACATCCCGCTTTCACTGAACCAACAAACACCTTATAATAATAACCAGTGATCTAAATGAACAACATTTTTGCTGGAGTAAAATACAGTTCAAATCAAACAATAATCCATTTTTTAGAGGAATAAGGTGAAGTTGACTACTTAAGTGAGGGCTCTCTAGGCACGAATGATCCTGGTTTCCAGTTTGAGGTCAGATTCCAAAAAGTGGAATAAACCTTGCGATGTTGGGTGTGTTTGATAGCAAAAACAAAGGTTTAGATCTCAACTTATTTCAATTAAATTTTTAATTAAATCTGCTGTAATGTGAAATACATTCTTAAATGTGTGTCAAATCAGTGCATATACAAGGCAATTCTCAAATCCTTGATCTTTGTGAAGCCTAACATTGTTGAGAATGGTGTAATCATCACAAGTAGTGATGGCCACGTCATATTGTATCATTAGTGCATATAGTTAGCCATTATTTATTTATTGTAATACTAGGATATGGTTTAGGCTGACGTAGTCAACTTTGAAATGTAGACTTAATAATCATTTTCAGGAGTGTACCCTATTTATATGGCCCATAAAACCCCTTTTCGGAGGACACCCTACATGAATTGTTTGTATATACACAATTTAAACCTTGTTTGTGAATCATATTTTTTTATCATTGAGCTAAGGTGCTTTAATACAAGCGTTTCAAGTGTATGGGCATTGCATATTTGACATTCTCTTGTGGTTGGTTAATATTTTCTTTTATGTGCATTTGTGTTAACACATTCATGCTTGGGCATCTTTCTCTTTTTAATGCACTTTTGGTTCAATGTTAACGCTCTTCTTTAGTGCTGGTTGTCTTTTTACTATAGGTTTTTGGGTTGGCATAATGGTTCCATTTGATTCCTTCTTTCTAGTTGTGGTCTCAGCAAACATGACTAAGGTGTCTTAGTTGATGCAATGGTTCAACTGAAAACCTAATTGTTGAAGTGTAGTTCAAAGACAACGACAAACAAATGTAATTAAGTATTGATGTGGTTGTTGTCTAGTTCATAGAAGTTTGGCAGATGTATTGTGGTCTATAATGAAAAAATTGGCAAAGATCCATCTTAACCTTAGCATGAAATACATTATGGTAATTAATGGTTAACCTTAGCCTGAAATACATTATGGTAATTAATGGTATGGACTTCCAAATTTTATCTATACTTTTTGTTTATAGAGTGTTACATTGATGTGCTCGGTTTGAGACATGATACGTTTGACATCTCATTCACCTAGCTATGCTCTAGAGTGTACCTCATTTCTCTTGGTGCAATTAATTGTAGATGAAATGAATATTTGGAAGTGTATTATGGAAATCTAAAAAAATGTTCAATGATACAATGTTGCTATGAGTGAAACTAATGGGCCTTCCAAGTGGAAGAACGTGACCTGATTTTTGAAGGATTTTTTTAGAAGTCGACTATTTTCATGCCCTGACCACGTATCTAGAATAACAAATGCATTATGGTTTCTATCAAGTTGAGAAAGAAATCATATATGCAAAATAATTAAAGTAGCATGATAATTCCAATTGAATAAACACTGATAAATGTACAGAACATGAAAGAAGCAATGTTGAATATCTCAGACTGCTCAATTTATGTACATTTCAAAATTGATACGAAGACATCTCTAAACTATTACAATGGATTCTTGTTGAAGAGGTATAAGAAGTGCTAGTGTTAGATGATGCTTATTAGGATCAAGGGAATGCATTGCGATATCCCTTTGAGACTACAAGGGCAAAAAAGTTTTACATGCGTAAGTGTTGAGAAGAGTTACGATGGTAGTCTTGCAAAGAAGAATTAGATGTAGCAATGATATTGAATACTGTATTAAACTATTAAGGATTTTATGTATTTTGTAGAAAACATTGGCCATCGTTTCATGCAAAATAATTTGATCATATGGAAATCTAGGTGAGTATTATTTTGAGTCAATAAATATTTTTGAATAAATGAAAAAATAGCTAAATGGAAAATATTAGCCAATAAGTTCCATGGTTTGATGCTTTGCATGCTACGTCTTGAAGGTTGTCATGGTGAAACCTTGAATGTGACGCCATGGTAGCATATATGCTTGGTGCTCAATGCAAGTCACGGGGAATGTTGTCTAAGGAAAATCTTAGTTGTGGGACTGTGAGGGTAGAGACTCTTTGTGTGCCAAGTCTTGTGCAGGGTTTTGGGAAGTAAAGTTTTCTATAGCATGCGTGTGTGAGAGGGGGGATATTAATTTTTTTTTTCCAAGATAAACTTCGCAAGGAAACTCCTAGGCACTTCCCCATATTTCACTGATCGTACCCACTGTAGACTCATTAGTATTGATTAGTAGGGACATTGGAGAGGCATATAACAAAAATAACCAGCTTGGGGATGGATCTCAAAACCTCCTACATGAAGCTCAAAGAACTCAACTAAGTTAGCCCATTGAATTAATAAAAAACCTATATATACCAGTCTCAAATTGATTGATAATTTTTTTGATAAAATATTCAATCTATAAATAAGATTTTTATCAAATAGTTGGAGTACTGGGGTGATGGTTGGGTTAAAAGTTGAAGTGATTCATCTTCTACGTTAATGGCATAACTTATCAAGACTCATTTTCTGTTATCGACGTGTTATGATGGTTAGTTTCATTTTTCTATGTTAATGTCATTTGTTTGCTATTTAATGCTATGATTGTGGAATTTCTCCAAGATAAAATCAGTAGAGTGGAGGTCTTATCCAGCTACTTCTTGACAATATCTGTCCACATGAGATTACATCCACGTCTTGGGACCTGATCACATTTTCCACATGACATACAACCATCTTCACATGATGTTGAGGATTAATCTTCAAGCACTAGGTCTCGTTGAACATCTTTGGTGAAGATTGGTTTGATGGATGTCAACGCAACCACTTTGTATCGAGACTCTGCAACCATCATAATTGATTTCCAATTTGCTTCAGTGAAATAAACATGTCGCCAGCTTCTTTCGACACTAGATGTGATTTTTACTAATTGTCCGATGATACAAGTACTCGTGGCTTCACAATTTATGAGCATATCTGTGATGGTTCTCAACTTCTCATATTTCCTGTCCATTTCCCATGTATATATCATAAATATACGTCTGTAATTAAACCCATCGATGTTACATATACGTCGAATGGTGGTGCTATTTCATTGTAAAAATCAGGCTCAATCCATCCATGATAGCTTTACAAATGGAGTCTTTTTTGGATGCCCTTCTTGTCTGAAACTTTCTATGGATTTCCAGATGTCTTTTTAGCATTGTTCATTTATTTTTCTTGTAGAAACAGATCTGATCAATTTAGTAGCAGCCATTTCTCCTGTGAGAGCATCTGCAAAGCCATTTCCAGAATCCTTGTCCATTCTACCTCGAAGCCAAAATTTAGCCAGAGTTCCAGTTTAATAATCGTCCACTGCAATCTTTCCAGAGGAATGTTTAGAAATCCTTCAAAATTTATACCATCAGTTCGTATGATAAAAACTTTGGGAATGATATGTAATTATAAATTTTCTATACCCCTTTTACTGTAAGAATCTCTTTTTCTCCTCTAATTCTTTTTCAAAGTTTGAAAACTTGTTAGACTTTCTCATCCATATATACTTTTTCCCATCTATACTTGTTAGACATATACACTCTTTCCCATCCTCAATATCAATTAGAACTCCATACCATAAATTATCTGATGCATCATGGTCATTTAAGCGATCGCAGCTTGATGCATTCAGATTTTAACTTATTAAGTACTGCTGCTTGGGATCACTTGCTGCTGCCTTATTTGAAATGTAGCAATGATTTCTTTTGTTTTGGTGGCCAGATTTAGAATGTATTTATCTGCGTAGTTTATGCATCATAATAATCTAATTTGAATTTGAGTTTTATATACGAGTTCAGGACTTGGACAATTTTTCATCGCATTCCATTTAGCTCTTCCTGTGACAATTAAAGTTTGATTTATTACCAAAAACAGAGCTCACTAATGGTGCTATTAGCAAAACTCTTTTGTTTAAGAGTTAAAAGTTACAATCTTTTTGCAACCATGGTTTTATAAATCCATAATGTTGCTAAACATAACTTTTAAATCAACCCCTATATTAAAAAGTGGTTTTCAAGTGAGTAGTATTTTTTTTTTGGACATGACCATAAACAAAATCTTAAATTTACTCCAAATAAAAAAGAAATGGTGTTACCAGTAACATCTATTTTTTAGGGGTTAAAATTACAATATTTTTGAAACCATTGCCTTAAAAACTTGCATTGTTACTATTATCTCCTCAAATAACACAGTGAAATTTGTTTATTTTAGGTGATAGGAAGTCATTGAAAAATATATTTCTAAATTTTTTAAGGTTCATTTTTTAGAGCCTTAGGTTTGTAGTAAA
>JASDQU010737722.1:222809-238916 GCA_032191745.1 Picea mariana | reverse complement strand
TTTGGAACCCAATAACCAACTCCAAATGATGCTCCAAAGACTGACACCTATCATGTGGATCCAAATAAGAAGATCCATCCACATAGTGGAAAAGGGTCGTAGAAGAATTTGGAAGGAATAATACCACTGTAGAATATGCATACTGAATGCTGGTAACTAGCTCCTGATCTGGGACATTGATGTGCTCTACAGAAGGTGAAGTAGAGTCATCAAATAAAATATGGAAGTGGTTGTCATCCCAGAAATGACAACTATCCATATACCAATCATCACAGTCGTCCTCAAAATCATACCAAGCATATATTTCTTGATTATATTCATGCATGAGGCCCTGCATAAGAAATATCTCCTGCATGTTGTTCAATGAATCTTGAATACTATGAAAACTATCATTGAGGCCATATGTGAGACTATCTGTGAGGCCATGTGTGAGGCTGTTTGTGAGGCCATGTGCAAATGCATCCAATCTATCATCCAATTGGGCTTTGAATGATTCAAGAATTTCTTTCAAGTTTTGAGACAAAATAGCCATCTGAGCACCCTATGAACTCTTCGGTCCTGTAGCCGTCATGAAAAAACTCAAAAAAATAGACCCAATAAGTTTCGACAGAAAATCGCGGCTTTTTCTAAAAAAACCCTAAAAAACTGCTGAACTTAAAATGCTCATAACTTCACTTCCCGGACTCCGTTTCGGCTGATTTTTTTTTGAAATTGGGTGAAATTGTGAGAAGAACTCAGATCTGTAATTTATTTGGGCAAATTCGTCCTCCAAATACTACAGAAATAAAAATAAATCGCGCCGCTGTCTGCAGAAAAAACCCTGAAAAATTGCAGATTTTAAAAGCTCAATATCTTGACCTTCCGGACTCCGTTTCGGACTATTTTTTTTTTTAACTTGGGTGTTTTTCTGAGAGGAACTCAGATATACAACCATTTTCTGCAAATTTTGCATAGAAATATACTGAAAATGTCTATAATATCGCGGCCCTCTTTTTTCTTCTCCAAAAAAAAAACTGCAAAAATAAAAAATAGTTGCCCACAACTCCGGCCCTGGAAAGTGCTCTGATACCACTTGTTAAGAACCTATACCAGATTTGAAGATATAATCAACACAATTACTGAATACACAATAGATCCACAAACCAACATAGAAGAAACCACACAATATTATTACCAAACCCTTGAGGTAGGGCAACACCATACAATGGATCCTATTATGGAAGGGATCCTCTCCTGTTCACTTGCCTCTTCGAGGGGGAAACCTCCTAATGAGATTCAACTCCAAATACAATAATTCTCTTCATGTCTCATTACATTGCTTGAACCCCTTTATATAGTGCTACCATCACCTAATAACATTCTAGAGGAGGAATCTTCTAGAAGTAGAACCTTCTAAGAAATCCTCTTACATTTATTATATCTAACTACCATAGTGGGCCTTATTTAATAATATAGTGGACCTAGTTCACCTTACATTGAATGACCTCCACTATTATCACTATGGGCCCTTTGGGCCCCCCCACTACCTCTCTAGCTACCTTACAAAATGTAGGGGGCTTATAAGAGGTTTGAGGGGCTAAGGGGGAAAGACCTTGGCTAGTGATATAACCTAAGCCTTAGAACCTTTGATTATTAACCTTTATTATTATTATTCCATGTTTTATTTTATCATAAGCTTTTGGATTAATTACATGGAGGTATTTGTGCTTTGGAGATAAAAAGGTGAATCATGGGGATTCTCATGAAACACATGGAGAGTGTATGGCATGCAAATATAATCTTTAGAATTTGTACATGCAAGGGGGAATTGGAACTATCATTCGGCATGGAAAATTGAGAGTCCTCTCTGAGAGAACTGCCATCGACTTGCTGTAATCGAATTATGCCAAGCTACAACCATGAATTATGAAGGAATTATGACTGTGTGTAAGAGTAATTGTTGTTATTAAGAGGAATTTAACTACAATTGAGAGTCCTTGGACTCCCGATAATGATATTTCCTAGACAACCCATGTTGGAGCTGTGGAGGGAAGTACGATAGCCTGATGGACTGCTTAGCAAAGAAGGGGATCTCATTCCTTGGCTTGTGCAGGTTGATGGGGAAAGAGGCATGTGGTTGGCATTGATGTAGGTGGAAAATTGACTTTGAACTTGGAAATTTGGCTATGCAAAGAGAGTTAGACCCAACCATAGGTAAATTATCCCTTGTGGACTCATCATGACCTTCAAATTCATCATATTAATAGATGCCCCAAAGTCAAGCATGCAATTATGAAGCCATAAGTCATTTATTGCCAAGGATATGAAAAAAGGTGCATGTTCCTCCTTAGTTTGCTCAAAATGATTAGCTTGTAACAATATGGAAGGATCTTCAAACATCTCCTGATCATTCAAGAACCCTCTTGTCTCCTCCAAAGAAGGGATCTCCAACATCCCACGAATCCTCTTAACCCTTTGTAAGATATCAACCATGTTAGTGCTTAGGTTCATATTATCATCCTTAGGTATCAGATGGGGTCTTGCCTGAGGAAATCTAGGGTCACTGGGAGGAGGTTAGGGTGCATCCTTTCTCCTAGTGTGCACTTGTAACTCTTTATTCTTAAGACTCTCCTTTGATTCCTCATCCATTTGGCTAAAGAAATCCATCCTAGCCCTCCCAACAACTTGTTTCTTTCCCTCCTATAGTTGCTCTTGTGTGATGTCGAGGCACTCTTGGTGGAACATAGTAAAGATGGAGTCCATGATATCAAGAAAATTCAAGTGATCAGGTCCCCCATCATTATTCCTTGGGCATCAATTTTCAAAATGTGTATCCCCACAAGGAAAACACCAAGGGTCTCTTCTAGGTTCATGATATTAACAGATGGTAAAGTATTAGGGACCCTTTGTTCATGCGCGACCCTTCAGATTTGTTCTTTAATTTTCTCCAAATTGGTGACTTTGTTCATCACCAGGGTTTGAGTCTGAGTAAGGTCCCTTATGGCTTCATCCAGTTTTTGATCCCTTGAAATATTTGTGTCTTGGGTTGGTCTAGCCTCGGTCTTAGGGGCAATAAAAGGTTCAACCTTACATGAGAAAAGATTAGCCTCAATCCTTGTAGCTAACTCTTTGGCTTCTTCAAGGGTCTTTGGGATCTTATCCTTGACCATAAAACCCAAATTTCCTGGGAAGGCCTTGGTATAAAGGAAAATAATATGATCTCTTTCAGGGAAAATATTGCTAGGAATTCGTTGAAGCAACTTCTCAAATCTAGTGTTAAACTCTTTGACAGTTTCATTCTCATTCCTTCCTATCTCAGTAAGTTGTTGCAACAACATATTAGGGGTTGGTCCAGCCTCGGTCTTGAATAAATTAATATAAAGAAGATTTATTTCGGGCCTAAGGCCCTTTATTTCCTCCCTTGGCCATGGTCTAGGTCTTGAAACCCATTCTTTTTATTCAAAACATACTAATGGTGCACATATTCCCAAATAGAGGCATTTTTCATATTGCAACTATATTCTCAAATATTGGTGAGTGGTCAAATGCAACTATATTGCATCTTATGCAACTATATTGCAACTTATGCAACTATATGCAACTATATGCAACTATATTGCAACAATTTCGTAATCAACTATATGCAACTATATTGCAACAATTTTGTATGCAACTATATGCAAATATGAAACTATATGCAACTATGCAACATGCAACTTATGCAACTTAAGCAACTTTATGGAGCTTATGCAACTTTACGCTACTTTGTGCACCATGCAACTTTATGCAACAATGAAACTTATGCAACTTTATGCAACTTTACGCAACTTTATGCAACATGCAACTTTATGCAACAATGCAACTTATGCAACTTTACGCAACTTTATGCAACTTTACGCAAATTTATGCAACATGCAACTTTATGCAACAGTGAAACTTATGCAACTTTATGCAACTTTATGCAACATGCAACTTTATGCAACAATGCAACTTATGCAACTTATGCAACTATGCAACTATATGAAACTTATGCAACTATGCAACTAGTATATGTGACTTATGCAACTATATGCAACTTATGAATGTGTGACCTATATCCTCCTAATACAACTTATGAATGCAACTATATCCTCCTAATGGCTCTAAGTTCCTTCTTAGAGGCCTTGAGAGCCAAATATGATGCATAAAACCTGTGAATGGTGTTGGCACAAGGGAAAACCTAGGGTTCAATGCTCAAGAGTGCACCAACAAAGCCCTAATTACCGGCCCTTTCGGCAACACCTGTGAAGCAGATGAAGTCTCACCTGAGGTAGAAGCAGGGGTGGTTACAGGACTCAGGTGTCTACAACCTTAGCTGGGACAGAGATCTGTGATTATCTTGCTTACATCGCACTTAGCATCAATTATTTCCTAACATACATTCATTAATACACTTTACAGAAAGCACAGAGCATCACAGTAATTACTCAGATCTAGCACTTAACAATGATAAACAGGTTATACTCACTAGATTAAGAACCTAGCATCTTATGTATCATATCTAGCATACATTCATATCTCATAAGAACAAAGCATCAATAGATCTATCTAAACATATCAGAGCACTTAGCAAGAGAGAGACAAACACATCAGCACAATACACAGAGTTACCATGGTTCACCCCCACCCTGGGGCTACGTCCACAAAGTCTTATTTATATTATCTTGGTCAAGTAGTTACAACAAGGAGCTTCGATGACCCTTACTTCGCATGGGACAGGAGATCTGCACAACTTGCTAGATCCCTCTTGCTTTCACTCAGCACAAAGCCTTCTACAGTCTCTCGCAGAGACTTTCACTCAGCTCTGCAAGTCTTACACAAAATGCACAGAGCCTTACGATACTTGATCACACAGATCCCGCTACTAGCACTAATCCTTCAAGATCCTACCCCACATAGGACAAGAGATCTGCGCAGCTCGCTAGATCCTCTTTCCCTGGGTAGATCCAAGCACCAAGCCTTCTCACACTCTGTGCACTCAACACTTATTACAACATGCACAGAGCTCTTACAGTCACATAGACTTCTGATCACATAGATCCAAATTATGCACTAAGCCATCGACTAGACAGGGCCCCTTTTATTACATGGCTTAGACCCCTATTTATACATAGAAAAGGCCTAAACAAGGGCCAACATCCCTTTCCCATTACAATATTCCCCCCAAAACCCAAAAAGGTCCCACAAAAGGTGGCGAGATCCTGTGATCTCCGCTTCTCCATGCGCTCCATCTTCGATAGGCAGTCGAAGTACCAAACGATCAACTATGACCAAGTATTCCTCAAAACTTGGTCGAGGGCCAATAGGCCCCCAACACTCACTTGTGACTCATCCCAAGTCACTTCTCTCTGGGTAACTCTGCCTCAAAGGCCTCGAGCTTCGCTCGAGCTGCTTTGACCTGTTTCTTTTCTACTGCTTCTTGCTTGACAAACTCCTGAATGAGTGTGTTACTAAATGGTCCTTCTAAGTGCTGCTCTGTTGTGTTCACGACTTGTTCCAGGTCTGGCCCTTGGCTCTCAAGCTCTAAGAATAGTTGACATGCCCTATCCTGCAAAGGTTGAAGTTGCTACATCACTTCCATGACCTTGCTCTGGATCATATGAATTTGCTGTTGCATGACACGCTGTTCGTGGGACCTCTTAATTTTCTCTATGGTCGGTAGGGCCTTCAGTTGTACCTGTAACTTCTCGGCTTGGTACTTCACCTCCTGGAGCTATGACTCCAATTTATGCAATTCAGGGTTATTGGATAGGTTCTCATGTATCTACACACTTCTACTACTTAATTTCTTACATTCTTCAGTGAGTGCCTTAATCCTTTCTACTGTACTTCGGGCATTCACTTCTCGTTGGTCATATTCTTCTTGTGGAGTACTTGATATAGATTGGAGCTCTAGTTCTACTACTCTTTGTTGCAATTGCTTAATGACTTCAACAAGATTCATTACTTGGCATTCTATGGGTTCTTCTACCTTCTATTCTAAGCCAGTCACAGAGTGAAATGCTCTGTTGACTGCTTCTTCGATCTCGATATGCTTCTCGAGCAGTTGCTCCTTTTCTTTCTGGATTTTCGCTCTGTCTTCTTCAAATTTTTCTAGGATGGCATCCTTCTCTTGCTATGCAGCTCGACGCTGCTCTATGATTTCCTCCTGTGCTTTATGTAGGGCCTGTGTAACCTGCGTTGTTTCTTCTTCTGTGTTCTGAAGATGAACTTCAACTATGTCGACGATCTTACAAAGTTGAACTGATTCATTTCCCTCTTCTATTGTTCCTTCTAGCTGATGCGTCGTAGGTGTTGCGCGGCTAGAATGAAGTGATCGTTGCACTCCTTGGAGCTCAGTTTCAATTCTATCGTACATCATTTCTTGCTTGGCCTCCTTCTTTTATGTGATCTCTTCTATAGCTTCATTCAAAGTCGCGAGGAGAAAGCTGAAGTCATATGGATTGAGCGTGGTCTTCATCTTGGTCACGGTCTCTTTGGCTTTCTTCTTAATGGAAGACTTCGAAGGTGACCCTTTTCTTTTCTTTAGAACTTCGACTTCGTCTTCTAGTTGTTGTTCAACTTCTTCTAGGTCTTCATCGTTAACTTCTTCATCTGGTGTGACGGAAGCTATCCTTACAGAGCGACTATCCACATCTTGAACCTCTTCAGTTTTCTTCATCTCCTTTGTCTTCTTTGTCTTCTGCATCTTACTAGGCCTAGGTGTGTCCCGTGTAGCTTCTGGGCTACTGATATATGAAATATCCACTGGATATGCTGCAACGAGGAGGTCCGTTAACTCTTGATCTATCCGTTATGGCATAGTCTAATGGTCAGGTAACATGTCATAACTTTCTTTCGAGATGTTCAGGCCATCAGTGGAACATGTATATTGTCTTCTAACAACTATATTACTTCGACATGGAGAAGCGCCATATGTCGTTGTTCTGCTATCCTGATGAAGCTCAAATTCAACATGTTTTCCTTCTGCGGGGTTTCTGATGGAACATTCTATAATTTCTCCAACTTCTCTTTCTTATTCATGAGTTTTCTAGCCTTCTTCCCAGTGAGCTTTGTCTTGGTCATCCTTTTTTCATTCTAATTCTTTTCTTCTCTTGTCATGGTAACTTCACAGTGCTGAGATTCTTTCTTCAGATCCATGGGTATTACTTGTCTAACATATTTTTTGGTCCTCTGTGGTTCTTCTGGCGTTCTGTCAACTTCGTTATCCAAGTTCCTGGGGTCAAGAGCCCTTGATCTGTTCACCCGTTCTTCAATCAACTGCGCAATCCTTCTATTCATGAAGTCTCTTAACTCTTGTCTCTATTGTTCTAGGTCCTTTTCTGCTTCCTGTTTTCTGGCTTGATCTTTCTTAATCCAAGGTTTACCAAGTAACATAGTAAACGGGGCGCTGTCTTCTACGAACTTAACAATCTCAAAATCTTCTTCTATCGAAGCTCCATGAGAATTCATAGATATCTGAGTGAGCTTGCCACATAGGTTTACCAGCTTTCCTCTGAATAACCCTATTCCTCCTAATGAAGGGGTCATGTCAGGTCATCCTATAGCTTTCCAAGTTCCTTCTGTCATAATGTTCACCTATGTTTCTTCATCCAAAACACATTCAATGTCAAATTCTCCTATTCTCACTTCGATATGTTCTTTCTTCTTGAATATTTCTAATAAGATGAGGTCTCTGTGATCATTAAGGGTTTCTTGCATTTTCATCAATACGTTCTCTGATTTTTTCTGGGGTTCCTCTATAATCTGAGTCTCTTGATCTCCTGCTTGCTCTATATTCAGCTTTTCAAGTCTAGCAATCATTCTAGGGCAATCCAGTACTTCATGGTCCATAGCCTTACAACAAAGACAACTGGGTCTTCACCCAGGGCATTCCTTAGCAAGATGTCCGGGCCTTCTGCAATTGTAACAAAGAGTTAACCCTCTCTTTCTCTTCAATGATCCCCAACTTTTCATGTACTGTGTGCTAGGATCATAATGATTAGCTTGCAAAAATTTCTTTCTAGGATCTTGCATCCATTGGTTAGTCCCAAAATTCTTTCTATGCATAGGTATAACATATCTATCACTATACTTATCAGATTTATTCATATCAAACTTTCTTTCATCTATTAATGCCCTAGTTTTGAAGCTAGGACATAATCTATCAAACATACCTAGATCCATGCTTTAGAAACAAAAAAATTCACTTATCTTACTTCTACAGAGCACAAAGCTTCCAGATCTAAAGCTTTTAACTATTCTTACCTTTATCAAAGCACAAAGATTACATATCTTACCTTTTTCTTGCAGATCTGACCTCTTTCTTCGCAGATCTGACTTCTTTTTCTTCAGATCTGACCTCTCTTCTTTAGATCTGACCTTTATTTCTTGGCACAAAGCTTCACAGGTCAAACATAACACTGCGCACTAGGGCAACAGATCTACGCACAGAGCTTATTTCGCACAAAGCTTCTTCTTCTTTAGTTCCCAACAATCACAGTTCCAGGTCCTGGCAATGAAACCATTTTTTGGCACAAGGGCAGACCCAGGGTTCAATGCTCAAGAGAGCACCAACAAATCCCTAACTACCGGTCCTTTCGGCAACACCTGCGAAGCAGATGAAGTCTCACCTGAGGTAGAGGCAGGGGTGTTTGCAGGACTCAGGTGTCTACAACCTTATCTGGGACACAGATATGTGATTATCTTGCTTACAACACACTTAGCATTAGTTATTTCCTAACATACATTCATTAATACACTTCGCAGAAAGAACAAAGCACCGCAATAATTACTCAGATCTAGCACTTAGTAATGATAAATAGGTTATACTCAATAGATTAATCACCTAGCATCTTATGTATCATATCTAGCATGCATTCATATCTCATAATCACAAAGCATCAATAGATCTATCTAAACATATCAGATCACTTAGAAAGAGAGAGACAAACACATCAGCATGATACACAGATTTATCATGGTTCACCCCCACCCCGGGGCTACGTCAACAAAGTCTTATTTATATTATATTGGTCAAGTAGTTATAGCACGGAGCTTCAATGACCCTTACTTCGCATGGGACAAGAGAATTGCACAACTCTCTAGATCCCTCTTGCTTTCACTTAGCACAAAGCCTTCTACAGTCTCTCGCAGAGACTTGCACTCAGCTCCACAAGTCTTACACAAAATGCATAGAGCCTTACGATACTTGATCACACAGATCCCGCTACTAGCACTAAGCCTTCAAGATCCTAGCCCACATAGGACAAGAGATCTCTGTAGCTCGCTAGATCCTCTTTCCCTGGGTAGATCCAAGCACTAAGCCTTCTCACATTCTGTGCACTCAACACTTATTACAGCATGCACAAAGCTCTTATAGTCACACAGACTTCTGATCACATAGATCCAACTTATGCACTAAGCCATCGACTAGACAGGGCCCCTTTTCTTACATGGCCTAGACCTCTATTTATACATAGAAAAAGTCCTAAACAAGGGCTAACATCCCTTTCCCATTACAATATTCCCAAAAAAATCCAAAAAGGTTCCACAAAAGGTGGCGAGATCCCGTGATCTCGGCTTCGCCATGCGCTCCATCTTTGATAGGCAGTTGAAGTACCAAACGATCAACTATGACCAAGTATTCCTCAAAACTTGGTCGAGGGCCAACAAATGGTGCCCATATGGTGTCCTAATAACCATTATTATTATTTAAAGCATACCAATGTTGCCCATATTTCTAATAGGAGGCCTTGATCTTGGTCATTAAGCACATAAGGTTCATTTAAATCCTAATTCCCTTTTCTCCTTCCCTTGATGATGGTACAAGCCTAAAATCCCATATGTGATGTGAAAAAATACTAATGGTGTCCAAATCCCACCTCGAGACCAAATATCCCTTAAACATTATCTACATTATCATTCAATGGTTAGTTCATAGACCTTGAAGTGAAGAAGCTTCTATTGGACCTAAGGTACATGTTTCCTCTCCTAGCCATGGTACACACCTTGAGACCTATTCTTATTATACCCTACATAGATCTTGTGTGGTTGTTTAAGGGTTGCATCAAAAATATCAACCCTGATAAGATTCAAATAAGGCCTAAGCACCTTATGTTCTTTGCTATACATTATGCCCAAAACTTGTGAATGATAACCATATCCCACCCAAATTCCATATATCCCTTAGAGAGGATATGTATGGTGGTTTGAGGCCTTGTTCATGGCCATTAAGATCAAGAATATTTATTTAGGGCCTAAGGCCCTTTATTTCCTCCCTTGGCCATGGTATAGGTCTTGAAACCCATTCTTTTTATTCAAAACATACTAATGGTGCACATTTTCCCAAATAGAGGCATTTTTCATGACCATTAAGCATAAAAAAGCTTCATTTAGGGAAGAAGGCCCTGATTTTCTTACCTTGGTGATGATATAAACCTTGAATTACATATATGGTGCAAAAAAACCATAATGGCACCCATATCCCACTAGATGGTCAAATATATCTTAAATAATATCTACATGGTTATTTGAGGCCTAGTTCATGGCCCTTGAATTTGAGAACTTTCATTGTGAGCTTAATGTTCTTGTTTTCTTCCCCTAGACATGGTACAAGCCTTGAGAACTATTCTTATTATGTAAAAACCATTAATGGCACCAAAGATCCCACACAGAGGCTAAATATTTTTGGAACTATATGCAACTATATGCAACTATATGCAACTATGCAACATGCAACTTATGCAACTTAAGCAACTGTATGGAACTTATGCAACTTTACGCAACTTTATTGCAACTTATGCAACTTTACGCAACTTTATTGCAACTTATGCAACTATATTGCAACTTATGCAAATATATGCAACTATATGCAACTTATGCAACTATATTGCAACTATATGCAACTTATGCAACTAGGTGTGGCAATTTGAACTTTATGCAACTATATGATGGATAGGTGTGGCAATTTCAACTTTATGCAACTGTGTTGGTACCAAAAACGCATATTGGCATGATAACCTATCTTCTTGTTTTAACAAGTGGAGGTACCACCAAATAGGTCTTTGTCGGATCTATCTTCCTCGAGTGATGATCAAGATATAGTAAGAGAGGTTGAAAGTGAGACGTGCTGTACTAGATCTACCAGTTCTAGATCAACTGGGTTGGGAAAGGTAAGGAAAATATTTCATACCCGCATGCAATTTTCTATTGCCAACGGAGGGTCATGTAATTATGATGTTGAGAGCATAGGTGACATTGAGTTTCCCTTGAGGTATAAACATCTAGTGCAACGATGGGCACCTAAGGAGCTACTTGAAGTGGACACATATTTCTTCATTGGTGGGAGGATGTATCGCATTGCTCCTTCGTCCTTATATGGATTGGGGTTATTTTCCATGGATGGCATAAAGGTCGGCTATGGCACTGTAACTGAATTGATGGAGTATGTCAGACCATTATACAAATACAATCACTAGTTGATGTTGGTCTGATATGTGCAAAGTATGCGGAGATACAAAGTCGCTGCAAATTATATACAACTACTAGATAACAATCAAAATAAAGGGGCAACTATGTATATTGATGGAAGGTTAAAATCTACTGGAAACATTGCGGGCTTTATAAATAGTACACGACCAATGGCAACAACTAAGAAACCGAATTGCATATTTGAGGCACGCGAAGGAAATCATATATTTGTATGTGCAACGAAAACAATAATTCTAGGTGAAGAGTTGTTGATTGATTACAACTTAAATCGAATAGATGGAGAGGGTGACTGTGGAAAGGCACCCACTTTGCCTCAACAGGTAAATGTTAAATACAGTAAAAACTTATGACTACAACAACTAAATTTCAGAAATTTCATTATTTTTTTTTTCTGTTATTACTGCAATATTTCATTTTCTTAATGTTACAGGTGAATTTCATAACTTTTATTGATTGATTTATTGTGTCAACATCTGTCCAGGGTGACCGTGGTAGAAAATCACCCGCTACATCTCTCCAGGGTGACTGTGGAAAGGCACCCACTATGCCTCAACAGGTAAATGTTAAATACAGTAACAACTTATGACTACAACAACTAAATTTCTAAAATTTCATTATTTTTTTTCTGATATTACTCCAATATTTCATTTTTTAAATGTTACACATGAATTTCATAACTTTTGTTGATTGATTTATTGTGTCAACTTCTGTCTAGGGTGACCATGTCTGAGTTTCACCCGCTACATCTCTCCAGGGTGACCATGGAAAGGAACCCACTGTGTCTCAGTAGGTAAATGTTAAATACAGTAACAACTTATGACTACAACAACTAAATTTCTGAAATTTCATTATTATTTTTTTTTTATGATATTACTCCAATATTTCATTTTTTAAATGTTACAGATAAATTTCATAACTTTTCTTGATTGATTTATTGTGTCAACTTCTGTCCAGGGTGACCGTGTCTGAGTTTCACCCGCTACATCTCTCCAGGGTGACCGTGGAAAGGCACCCATTGTGCCTCAACAGGTAAATGTTAAATACAGTAACAAATTATGACTACAACAACTAAATTTATGAAATTTCATTATTTTTTTTTTCTGATGTTACTCCAATATTTCATTTTTTAAATGTTACAGGTGAATTTCATAACTTTTTTTGATTGATTTATTGTGTCAACTTCTGTCCATGGTGACCGTGTCCGAGTTTCACCCGCTACATCTCTCCAAGGTGGCCATGAAAAGGCACCCGCAGTGCCTCACTAGGTAAATGTTAAATATAGTAACAACTTATGGCTACAACTACCAAATTTATGAAATTTTGTTATTGTTTTTCTGATATTACTGCAATATTTCATTTTTTTAATGTTAGAGGTGAATTTCATAACTTTTGTTGATTGATTTATTGTGTCAACATTTGTCCAGGGTGACCATGTCCGAAAATCACCCTTTACATATGTCCAGGGTGACCGTGGAAAGACACCTGCAGTGCCTCACTAGGTAAATCTTAAATATAGTAACAACTTATGACTACAACAACTAAATTTCTCAATTGTTAAAGTTCATCTCATTAATTTTATTCATCAATGTATTGTGGCGTGTTCAATGTGGGAAGGCTCTAGAGAGGATATTGATGAGGATAAAATATTATATTCGACAAACCTAATGACAACTGTAACGAAGGCCTTGAAGAAGGCTAACATAGAATACCTAGGTTTGATTAGCAAAATACCCCTGACACATGAAGACAGGGAAAGAATTGTAGAGCTACAAACTACAATAACTAATTTTGGGGTAAGTGGCATCTTTACACATTTTTATTAGCTATGACAATTTCATATCCGTTTTTTAGTTTTATATTTTGTATATGATTTGATAAAGAAAATTTTTCTGTTTGTAGGAGTTTTTAAACCCCATGCGTGGGGAACTTGTCGATCCTACAACTGCTGCAGTGATGGTCCAATGCCAAGAAAAGGTCGACATAGCAAAGTGCAAGTGAGGCTTTTTGAGCCTCCTGAGGTTCCCCTCGAATCCATTGATGGGCGGGGTGATTTTGACCGGCATGGCATGCCGGAGCATGATGAGCCGGAGCCTGGGACTCTACATGATGACTTCAGAGAGGAACATAGTGTAGGTGCATAGGATACTATTATGCATGGAGCAAAACAAATCAAAAGCACCGGATCACTAGATGTCACCTTTCTAATGGATGATGCATGTGTTCCGATAAAGATTCAGAAGATTGCAGGTAATTGTCCCATTAATTGATTCATTTTTTTCATGAAATTGAAATGGACATTTGTTGAGATTATTATAAATTAATGGATAACATGTTTCTGCGGGAAACAATGTTTTCTATAGAAACTTACATGACAAAGAATTGGAGCTGTCTGTCCCCACCATTCGCACACAGTGGAATGGCCAAGATAGAAAAAAGAAAGATGATTCAATAGATCACATGGTAAACTTGTTCGATAACACTTTCAACAAGAAAGTGGTTACAAAGTTAGCCAGCGAGAATTTAAAATATACCAAGGCCCAATATAAGGATAAATTGCAAATAGACCTCAAGCACGAGCGCCCTCCTATGGTTCCTGAGAAAGAGTGGAAGGCACTAATAGAGGATGCAAAGGAAAACTTGTTTAAAAAACAAGGACGACAACCACGAGCTGGTCAAGCAAGGTACAACACATGTCATATTATCAGTGAAATATGAGCATTTATGTTTTTCTTTCCCGTTTTAAGTAACAATTCCGATATCTATTTTTTTCAAAAATTCCATATGTAGGCTACCAGACACCTCCAAAGAAACAAAGGCCAGAGTGGAAAAACATGGCCAGCATAAACTAGGCCAGGGTGGCTATAGAAAACTAAAATCCCAAATAGTAAGATTTAAATGATTAACCGTGGATAATATTTATTTAACAATAGCGAACAATATATGTTTTTGTTATTGGTATTTTTAATGGTGTTATGCATTGCAGTTAAATATGTTCGACATTGCTGCCACCGAGGAGGACCTAAATCTTGGTTACAAGCATGGTTTTAAAAGTGTGATTGAATATAGAAAAATCTTGGGCCAGACTCCTATCTCCCTAGCCACGCAGGTAAATCAAATGAATAAGGAAACCGTAGTAGCATGCTTGTAAAGTCTATTCATATTTTATTATATCACCCTTAACTAAGTATTTATGTTTGTTTTCAAGCAACAGTACTACCGCAATAGTGAATCAAGCGGTATTCAACAAACACCGCGTCATACAAGGGTCCACATGTCCAGTGATAGTGTAGAGCAGAGAACCCATTCCAGTATGTATGCTTCAAAATTAGAAATATTTACTGTGATTGTAGATATTTATTTCCTAACTTATACTTATATATTATCTTCTCAAAATTGAAGAGCATGTAGCTCAGGAGGGTCAAATGCAAGATCAACCAAGTGGACAGGAAATTAACACACTAACTGTCCCAACTATAGAGACACGTAAAGATCAATAGTGTAATGTTAATCAAAACAATGAATTAGTTATTTCAATTATATTTCAACATATTGATATGATAATTTTCATTGTTCCAGTTCATGACCCTGAATAGATGCCAACTAACCCTTCTCAGCGACATACCAGAAGTATGTTACATGAGCACACACAAACAATAGAAGGATAGGGCACACGAAATGCAATGTCCTTGGATGATGATGATATCCCAATTGTCAGTTTTATGAATGTAAAAAAACATAAGTCAAAGAAAAATTAGATGTATAAATTCATGACTTGTATTTGGATCTTTATCGATGTTTATATGTTCATATGTTTTGATGACTATCCTAGTTATGCATTAATGTCTATATGTTTTCTATATAAAGAAAANGTGGTTGGCCCTATTCAGTAGAGAACAACCTATTCTCAAAATGAGGAGAAACTCATTAAGGTATGCGACAACTTAATTTTTTTTCTAGAGTATTTTACATAACTAAATGCATGCTTATTTTCTTATTAATTATTTACTCATATAAAAAATTTGTCTTTTATGATTCATGCAGGTCTTGGTGATGGAAATGCATCTCGTGGAAAAATCTTATCAAGTTGTATGGGCTAATGGATCTGGAGAAAGAACAATGAAAAGGTAAGGCTTTTGACGTGTTTTTAAAAGTAGTCTTTATACTAGTAAAAGTTCACAATCTTCATGAATATGTAGATATTGATATATATGCCAAGTTCTGTGTGGTGTTTTGGTTTACTTGTAGGTATTTTAAATATAATTTTGGTTTACTTGTAGTTTTTTTATAAAGAAGTATAACCATTTTAGAGAACCCCCATATACAAAGTCTTTATCCATATCCTCATTGTGGAAAATAAATTAGAAAAGATCCCTCACTTCATTCATTTCCATAATCCTAACCTTATTGGTATCCCTAGTCCAAATCCTAGTTCCTATTAAATCATGCATGAAGCTAATCCCAATAATCTAGACCCCTCCTCTCATCCCACATGTTAGTGCAAGTATTATAAGGCTCCAAAGGACACTACTACAAAATGATTATTCTTATAATAATAATTCACATCCAAATCCTTGTACATAGATGAGAAATCCCTTGATGATCCTAGGGTACACCAAT
>JASDQU010737722.1:190781-204442 GCA_032191745.1 Picea mariana | reverse complement strand
AACTCATACCGTTACCCATCAAACAAACTTGGGTCCATTACCCAAACCTGGGGTCTCCAACTTCTCATGGCCATAACTCTCTAACCATGAGAAATTATGTGACGTTCCACATACCACCGGAAATGACATGAAAATAAATATCCATCTAGGATATTTTCCCTGACAAATTCACTTTCCTTCATCTCATTATTCCACAATTAAGCATGGGTTCACTTACTCCACAAAGCGTCTTCCCATGAGGGCTTTCACCATAAGGGGACCACTTTGGAGTTCATCCATATTTACTTCTTATCAACCATGAAAAAACAATAATGAGTCATATTTACATCAAACAATATTGGGTCCATTACCCAAACCTTTGTGCTACGGGGCTTTCTTCAAGGGTTGACATCAATGACAACCAACCTTAATCAACAAGGATATGAATTACAATGAGAGAAACCTTGGGATAGCAAGAAGGAATCCATCTTTCCATACCGAGCTTGTGGTGCTTTATCGAGGCCATACACAATTTTTTCAATCCTCAGACAAGAAATGAACCCTAGATATACCCATGTGGCTATTCCATGTGTATCTCCTCCTTAATATCCCTATGAAGAAATGCACTCTTCACATCCATATGATGAACCTCCCAATGTTGTGCTGCTATAATGGTGAACACAATTCGAATAGAATCCATATTTCCAATAGGTGTAAATGTCTCATTGTAGTCTATACCCTATACCTATGAGAATCCTTTTTCTACAAGCTATTCTTTTTATTCATAATTCCACCTGCTACCATCTTTGTTCAATAAATCCATTTTTATTGAAAAGATTCCTACTAGAAGGTAGGGGAACCAACTCTGAAGTTTGATTCTTAATCGAAGACTGATACTTCTCATCCATGGAAACCCCCCAATATGGATTACTTTCATAATTCAAATAATACTTTGTAAATTTTGCAATGACCTTGTAATAGTGGATGAGAATCAAAGGATTTGTAGAAGTGAGTGCTCGTGGAGAACTTTGAAACTTTGAGCAAGTCCTGTGTTTATCTGTTGGATCCCCAACTAGATCACCTACAACTGAAGATTTTGTTGTCACCAAAGTGGTATGGATATTAGATATGAAACAACCTATTCATAAATGTCATCAAATTCCTCTTTGTAACGTTCCCAACCCCCATTTGGGTCACGTCACTACTAAAATTACCTAATAAAAAATTCTAATACCAATTCTAAAAAGCGGAAATAACACACAACATGACATTCTAACTCATGCAACTATTCGTACTAAATAAATTGTAGATGCAATTACTTTAAATGTGCACATTAAAAACTAAGTGCATATAACATCATTCCACCACAAAATTTATATTCATATGCATCAATTCTACTCACAACAAGTAGCATTAACTAAATATAACTTGAAGTAAAATGCACAATGAGTATATCAACATTTAACAAAGATCAACACAACAGATAAGAATATTTATCTTATAAAATATGCAACCCATTGCAGAGGATGAACATTCCCCCCAACTGTATATTTTCTATTCTATTTCTCAACATAAAGTCACCCCCCAGCTGGGGATATGGATCCACAAGACATGGTGGTCCATAAAGTTGGCTAATGTCCCCCTCTCAACAATCAATCTCACAACTAATTTTGGTCCATTATATATCTTCCCTACAAACTGCAAAACCCAAGGGATGGAATCCCCCGTCATTACTCACAGCCCCTTTCCTTTCCACTCTCTTTGAGGGATTTCAACACAGGTTGGAAAATAAATATCTCTGCTGGGACCTCATCAATTCTACAATTGCAACAAAAATTCACCCAAAAATAAAACATGTGCCTCCCTTGATGAATTTCGAACATATCATCACTCACAAGGTTGTAGACTCTTCCTTCACAAAATTATAGATCCAAACAACTGGTAAACGTTCCCACAAAAACTACTTTCAAGCTTCAACACTCAAAAATTCTTTTCTATCCATAAAACTCCATGTAAAAATATATCTACATGCAAAAACGTGAATGAATAAATATGGTCTCCTCCCCATACCAATTTTCTTTCTTTCTCTTTCTTTCTTGATTTACACTATTCCCCAAGATGATTGTACGTAGTTTCCATCCTCTCAATAACTATGGGAAGTGACTTTTACACCCACCCTCTTACATGAATTAAATGATTGGGCTCTAGAACACTCAACCATAAAATAGAAGGTCGGTACTACATATGGTCTTGAAGTCTAAAGGGGTGTTCTGACGTTACAGAAAAAATCCACCTTACCATCATACATTGCCCATTAATTATTAAAATTTCGTTACATTTTTTTCTTGGTCCCCTGGCGTTCATCATACCTACGACATAGTTTATTATTTGTCATATTTTCGACTCATATTCGACTATTTTCAAGACCAATGACATTACCATTGTGACCACCATTTCCCCGTGGCCTACCTCTATGGCTATAACACCCCTATTACCAAACTAATATGATACCAATTCGTAACATTGCCCATCTTACTACTGAGAAATGATACTCCAAAATATAGTGCATAGATTCTACTCTATACCATTAGTCTGCACATAAATACTTAAAGTAAAGCTCTCGCCTCCAAGCTAGGTCGCGATACATAAACTTTCCTCTTTTTACACAACTTATAACAACATAAGTAACATAATACAACTGTGCACACAGACATACTGAGCACACAACTTTACTATGCATGTAATCCATTCTGAACATGTGATCTCTATTATGCACACAACCATTCTAGTGTCACACGCCAATTCTATTTTCCTTATGTGCGCAGACTGTTTCCCTATGCGCACAAGCAAATCCAACCTCTTGTGCACATAGAGTATTTCCTTGCATGCATGGCCATTCTAACTTCACCTTAGAGACTCATGACCATTATCATAAGGTTAAATTAATAGGAAAAACTAACAAAAACCATCATACTCATGCACAACTACAAATAATGAATATCAACACCACACTTACATGTGCAAGAAGCATTATATAGAATAACAATAATTACTTATATGAAACAACATACAAGATTTAAAACCATATTAAACATAGATAATTAAGCACATAGTAAATGGGACAAGCACATAAATACACTTATCTTTTATGAAAAGTCACCAAGTGCGTGCATAACTCAAATGTTCCTCCCAACCATAGTCTTTGTTGCTCATATACTTTCAACAACATGTCACCCTCGAGATGGGGCTTAGATCCACTAGGGAAAAATGCTTCCTAATGCTAGGATAAGGTTTGATAATAAAACAAATTGTTAAATCCAAGGTTTCACTGCTACAACTAGGCTACAGTTTCTCATTCCCCACATGCCTATCCCACCCAAGGAAGTGTTCCCCTTCTCTGCTCAACAGTCCCTCGACTTCCCCACTTCCCTTCCATGGTTTCAACAACATGCTGAAAAGAAAATCTCATATCCCTACAACTAATTCCCAATGCACCAGGGAACAATTCCCAGCAAAAATGTCACTTGGAGAGAATGCTCAGGGGCCTGACAACCCACCTCTTCAACAACAAATATCTCACCTAGAGAGAATTCTCATGGGCCTGAAAACCCGCCTCTTCGACAAAAAAACTATGGTTACAATACAAAAAACCCCTTACAATATTTTCTCTGCAGATAAGATAATGTTTGTCTTTCCTCAGTTGGTTCGACCCCTTCTTCCTATGATAATTGAATTACTCCCCACCTAGAATGATTTCACCCCAAAAAACACTCAAGCCAACAATATATATTGCATGCATCAAAATGGACACTTGTCACCTTCAGAACTAGCTTTAGCCACTTGGTGACTCGTTCCCATCCCTCGATAACTTAGGATAAATAAATATCCATAAATTACACTTTTCAAAAATATTAATAAAATATTCCCTAAGACTTAATTCCCCCCCCTTTCCTTTTCAGTGGATATATCCCCTCGTCTCTTTTCATTTGATTTGTCTACGTGCAACAATATGATTTGACTTGAGTGTGATTAGATTTTACAAGGATAGGTGCACTGGCCTATTTGCATCCCAACTCACAAGCCTCATAACCACATAGGCTCTCTGGACTCAAATACATATACATTCTTATATATATATATATATATATATATATATATATAACTCAACTCGATGTGTACTTCAAGGTAATCCCCATGCACTTACTCAAGTGCACGCAACACTATGAAATATGCACACCCTTCCTTTGATGTGATACCACATTGATCCAGGTGGATATCGGTGGCCACCCGTCTATTCCACTTGGACCCACACCATTGTTTCTTTCATTTTTTCAGTTTCCTTAATTGTAGCACAATTTACTATTTTTAGCATTTTTTCGGGTCCTGAACTTTCAGAGCCGTTTTGAGGCCCTAAATGACATTTTTTGGCATCAAATGCTCCAATGAATATGAGTTTGTTCCATCTTCACTGAAGAATTTGATGCCAAAAAACGTCGTTTAGGGCTTCAAAATGGCTTTGGCAGTTCAGGACCCGAAAAACTGCTAAAAATAGTAAATTGTGCTACAATTAAGGAAACTGAAAAACTGAAAGAAACAGTGGTGTGGGTCCAAGTGGAATAGGCGGGTGGCCACCGATATCCACCTGGATCATTCCTCCCCCCTTAGGAAGCAATGGTCCCCATTGCATTGAGTTCCTCCATGAGATGAGGAAACTTCTGTTGAGCTTGGTCCCTAGTGAGCCACTTGCCCTAGTGAAGGAGTTGGCCTACTTTGACAACTCGATATAATTGGATCCTTTGCTGGCAGGTGTTCTTGATATCTGTGTCCATAATCCAATCAGTTGTGGCTTGTTCCATGCAATCTACGTTTAACTCTGTTGGTGTGAGTTGTTCTTCCATGTCGGATATGTCCAATAGAGGTGGAAAGTAGGGCCGAAGGCGGTCCACATTAAACACTGGGTGCAGACCAAGGAATGGTGGAATATTAAGATCAAAGGCATTGTTCCCTACAACCTTGGTGATGGCGTATGGCCCATATCGGAGCAGGATAATCTTGCGGTAGGGTCCAGCGAGGTGCTCCTTTTGCAAATGTAGCCACACTTTGTCGCCCACCTGGAAGCTGTGAGGCACCAAATGTTGATCATGCCGCTGCTTGTACTTAGCATTGGCTATGTCTAATATGTCATGAACCTATTGGTGGATGTGATGAATGTGCTCAATAAAGTTGTTTTCCTTATTAGCCTCAGACTGGACATGGGTTGAATCTTCTTGAGTAGCCGCAAATGGCATGACTATGTCAATGGGACATAGTGGCTGGATTCCCAAGCCCACTTGAAAGGGGTTGTGGCTGGTTGAGCTATGGAGAGCCTGATTGTAGCTGTGTTGTACATAGGGGAGGCTCTCATACCATGTGTGTGGATTCTTTGAGTTGTACATGCACAAAATATGTATGATCATCCGGTTGACGACCTCTGTTTGGCCATCAGTTTGTAGATGGAAAGCTGTGGACTTGGTGAGCTTGGTGTCCAACATTGACCAGAGGCTGGACCAAAATGTACTAAGGAACCTGCTATCTCAATATGATATGATAGACTATGGGATCCCAAAGTGTACCCACACTCGTTCAAAGAAGAGTTTATAAGTGGCTTCTGTTGTGATATTTTTCTTGCAGGCCATCATAATGGACATCTTCGAGAATTGGTCGATGACAACAGAAACACAGTCATTGCCATGCTTAGTAGAAGGAAGGCCCGACATGTAACCCATGGAGATGGATTCCCAAGGTCGACTATGGGTAGGTAGCATAGAATAGAGGCCTTTCTTGTTGATGGTCAGTTTGGAAATGACGCAAGAAGTGTAGGACTTTATGTACTTCCTGACGTCCTATTGAAGGTTCAACCAATAGAAATACTTTTGCAGTACTGCCACTGTTTTCTCGACCCTGAAATTCCCAACGACCCGACTGTAGTACGCCTCCCAAATCATCTTGGAACGCTCGCTTGAAGGAACAAAAAGGTGTCCTAGGTGACATGACAGGGCATCCTGGAGGTGAAAATTAAGAACTTTCTTACCCTCCAAGAGCGTATTGTATGTGTGGCAGAATTTTGGATCACTTTTGTAGAGGAGTGGCCAATCAAAAGTCTCATGCCCACAAGAGTTGAGAATCATGGTTAGCGCCATGATAGGTGGTCGGCTGAGGCAGTCTGTAACATTATTGGTGCTTCCTTTATTGTACTTAATGTTCAAATGAAATTGTTGTAGGTATGTGGACCACTTCTGATGGCGATCATTCTCAAACTTCCCTTGTGTCTGTATGAACTGCAAGGGTCGGTGGTCTATGTGGATGACCGTTTCCTTTCCCAAAATGCAATGATTCCATTGTTGGCAAGCCTGCACAATGGAATACATCTCTTTGTCATAAGTGGGATACTTATGGACTGTGTCGAAAAGTGTCTCACTGTGATATGCCATTGGATGTCCCTGTTGATTAAGGACCACCCCAATAGCATAGTCAGAGGCATCTGTCTTGATCTCAAATGGTTGTTGCAAGTATGGTAATGTGAGCATTGGTAGAAAGAAGAGGTGATGCTTCAACTCTTTGAATGCCTTCTATTGAGATTCAGACCAAAATAAATTTTCTTTCACTCCTCCCTTGGTGACTTGACTCAAGGGCCAAGTGATATGAGAGAATCCCAACACGAACCTGCGGTAGAAATTGGCAAGACCCAAAAATATTTGGAGCTCTGTTAGGGTGGTTGGGGTTGGAAAATCCTAAAGGAATTGGATCTTGGATGGATCCAAATGCACCCCCCACTCATCAATAATGTATCTCAGATACTGAACCTATGTCATGCCAAAAGTGCACTTCTCCAAATTGGCACACAACTTGTGTTGCCGCAGTGTTTGGAGGACTTGTCGGATGTGGTGGAGGTGCTCTTCCCAAGTTTGGCTGAAGATCAGAATGACATCCAAGTACACCACTACAAATGAGTTGGTGAATGGTTGCAAGATGTCATCCATTAGCCTCATGAAGGTTGCAGGGGAATTCATCAACCCAAAAGGCATGACCAGCCATTCCAAAAGGCCCTCCTTAGATTTGAAGGAAGTCTTCCACACATTAGAGGGTTCGATTGGTACCTGGTGATGCCCAAACTTCAAGTCAATCTTGCTTAAATATTTCACCCCCTTGAGTTGGTCCAGAAGGTCATCAATCCATGGGATCGGGTACCTATTTTGGACAATGATCTTGTTCAGTGACCGATAGTCAATGCAGAGTCTCCAAGTCCCATCCTTCTTCTGCACCAGCATGATTGGGCTCCCACAGGGCGTTGAACGCGACCGGATGTGAAATTTCTGCAACAACTCCTGAATCTACCTCTTCATTTCGTCATTCTCTAGAACAGAGCGTTGGTATATTGGTCCATTGGGCAACGACTCACCTGGGGTCAAATCAATGGGGTGCTTGATCTGGCAGTGTAGAGGCACCCCTGTGGGGGAGGTGAAGATGTCCTCATACTCCTCCAAGACCTTATCCATTTTTTGTTGTCATGAAGGGGCCCTGTCTGGAGGTCGTGGCCACAATCTTCTTCTTTCCCTGAGGGTGGATCATCAGGAAAACAAATTTCCTGGTTTTGGCAATGAGCTTACTGCATTGTTTTGCAGTAACCAAAGAGATGGATGTAGGCGGTGCTATTTCCGGTATCCTGTACAACTTATTTCACAAAGTAATAATAACAGCATGAGGCTTGGACTCATACAAAAAATGTCGCTTCCACAAGTATGGTTGGCCTAATAATAAATCGGAAACATCAAGAGGAGCAATGTCACATAATACCTCATCCGTGAAGGGCTTGATGCTGTAGGGAAGGTGACATTGTTGGATGACACGAAGGTCTCATCCTTGGTGCAACCACCTGATGGTGTATGGTTGTGGGTGTGCTGTGGTCGATAATGTTGAAATAATGTAATTGCAAAGTGTATTCTAAATATTATTGTTATATTATTCAATAGATCAATCCCCTATTGCAGATTGATCATATCAGCTATTGTAAAATACCAAATCCCCTTTTGCGGATTGGTCAAAACATAATTGTAATAGGTAGAATAAGAAGTCGGCCCTAGAATATATTAAAGAGGCCCCATAATATATTAAAGGTCGTTATAACCACCCAGAGGAAGAAGTCGGCCCTGCCAGTGAAGAGACACCTCCGTCCACACGTGCCAGAGTTGTATAAATAAGGAGGCTAGCACCTCATTTAGATATACACTCACTTGTTCATTTGAGGAGCACTTTTTAGAGCTACAGTTGGAGAAGAGAGAGAGAGAGAGGCACATTCTTGGGAGAGGACTTTCTGTATTTGTTTGAGTTATCTCTTGGCATTGTATTGGCTATCTATATTAAGGAAGTTTTTGCTGGGTTTTCTCCCTCATGAGGGTTTCCCAGGATAAATGATGTGTCTCTTGTGATTGTGTATTTCTCAGTGATCCTATCATATGCTATTGTTATCTAGTGAAATTAAAATAACTCTAATAATATCTTAAACCTTAACATGGTATCCGAGCTAAGATGAAGAGCATATTTCACAAGATAAAGTGAAAAATGTCACTGTTGTCGTACATACAAATTAGGGCTTTTTGTTGATGAAGTATTTCAGCCCCAAAACCATCTAGAAAAGTGTGCCCTTCCTCAAGGATCACTTTGGCATCCTCAACACAACTTTTCAGTGGCTAGATCTCTCGAAAAGTGAAACCCTAGTTTCACAAAGTACCAGAAGTACCAGAAAACCAGAGTACCAGAAGTACCAGAAGTACCAGAGTACCAGAGGTACTAGAAAACTAGAAGCACCACTCCAAAAATCCGTTGATCAAGTTTGAGGGGGTAAAAGTTGGATTTTCAGAAATTTGACTGCACCAACTTACTTGCCTCAGCTCAACGCATCTATCCCCTAGATCAGAATTTCAAAATTCGAAGGTTGAAAAATTAGGGTTTCCTCATAAAACCCTAAGTTGCAGTTGCAGTTGCAGTCTCAGAACCAGTTGCAGTATCAATTGCAATTGCAACATCAGTTGCAGTTGTAGTCATAGTACCAGTTGCAGTCACCCTTGAAGTTTTTAAGAGTTGGTGATCATTACCGTTGCTAACAGATGGTGCCTCTACCTGCAAGTTCCGTCAGAGGTATGCACTCACACATGTTTAAACAGTTAAGCTTTAATGGGTATTTGCAGGAGAAGGGATCTCTTTCCATAGATCCAAAAGGATCTCAAGATCCAACACATTTAGAGGAATAATGCAACCCAGGTGTGATTATTCTGATATGCATCTATTTGTCATGACATTATTTTGATCAGTGTTGCATGTTGTAGCTATGACCATCATTCTAACCTTTGATCAAAATATGAGTCAAGGTATTAGATGGATTAAAAGTTGAGATCATAGAGTTTATCCCCTAACCCAACCTTCTGTCAAGATAGCATATTGTCTTAGTACATAATACAGGTTGAAGAAAGCACTCGCCATCTTGAGTGAAGGAGACTTGAAAGAAAATCAAGCACACTCATTCTTGAGGACAAGGCTCCAGGTTTGATCAATCAAGTTGATCAGATTCAAAGGTACACATGAAAAGTTGATACCCCTTTACAAGTAACCACTATAGTTGATATAACAATCTTTGTAAAGTATTATACTTGATAACATGTGAGGATATAGAGGTAAATACTTAATGTAATCATTTTCCTGATACAACTAAGACCTCCTCTAGGAGAAACCTCGTGTGTTAGTTCCAGGTTTCCATGGAGGGATGTTCGATCACAACACTATAAAAGTATTGAACTCATTTCGTAGTGTATCTCTTACTTGTTATGGTTGCTTCAGACAAGCCACGGGTGATAGCTATAAAGGAGATAATGTGATGATTATTCGTGCTATTTCTTTATCTATTATTATCAAAAGGATATTATTCTTGCTTGTTGTTCTGTTGACCTTGTTTCAGGTCACAGGTGATAACCCTGAGAAAGCTATAGTGAAGGTTGAAGAAGGAAACATATTATATGAGACATGAATCAGACTATGTACATAACCATATACACTCATGAACCAAAGAAGATGAAGAAGAAGCTATCTCTTGAGATTCAAAATATCTCATATGAATATCAACTGAAAGGAGAAGAAGGATCCAAAGATGACCGAACATGAGAATAAGAAGAAGATCTCATTTGAATCTTGGCTCTGTCTTCCATATTTAGACTTGGTATACAACACCATGTATACCCTGTAAGAGATGATGAAGTCCTTGTAGACTCAGAAGAAATCGAGAGTAAGCCTGATCTCAGAAAGGATCGGATGAAGAGACAACTTCCAGGACTGGAAGACAGATGCCATGAGAAGACTAGATCGTAACTTCAAAGACTCCTAGGAGATATGAAATCTCTAGGATGATTCACTTGTTTCAGTGACAAAGAAGGAAGCCAGTCAGAAAGACTAGGATATGGATTCTTTTGTGAGAAGAGAAGTCAGTATTGAATTCCAATATTGATCTATACAGATCAAACGTGTTACAGATGTACAAAGCCTAATGTATGTCCAGAGGATTCTCCCAACAAAGGGGAGAAGACTATGATGAGATACTTATGAAGACAACCAGAACAATCATGATTCATATATAGTATGAGATGCAGGGGGAGCAATCCCCATATTTAAAAATTAAATGGCAGTTGGTGCAGTACATCAGTTGGGTCATGGAGACATGACTATGATAGCATTACCCCTATGATAAAAGAAGAGCTATCCTTAGTATCAATTATTGAGCCACTCTAAGTTTAAGATGAAACTGTTGCCATGATAAAATAAGAGGAGTTACTCTCATATTTTAGCAGCCATAGAGAAGGTGTAGGTGCAGAGTCCCAGTTCGAGAAGGAACAGTTGCAGAGAGAGTAGAGGACATACTCCCAAACAATGAGACAGATAAGTTCTTTGCAGAAAGCACATAGAGTGAGCACATGATTGTACAGATTGAGTTGCAGCTGAGCAAGTGTACCAGATTGGTACAATGTAATAAGAAAAAAATGTTTTGAATATTGAATATAGAAATACTCATGTCTTCTAGTTGAGGAAGGATCTATATGTGTTGAAGCAAGCTCCTAGAGCTTGATATTGGAGAGGATAGATAGTTTTCTGACGAGCTTGGGCTTTACCAAGAGTAAAGATGATTCTAACCTCTACTTCAAGGTTATGAATGATGATTCGGTGATATTGTTGTTGTATGTGGATGACTTATTCTTAACTAGAGAAGAAAATCTCATCACCGAATGTAAGAAGAAGCTCGCTTCAAAATTTGAGATGAAAGACCTTGGCCTAATGCATTATTTCTTAGGTATTGAGGTATGGAAGATTCCAGAAAGAATCTTCCTTAAACAAGGGAAGTATGCAGTCAAAATCTTGAAGAGATTCGAAATGTTGGAGTGCAAGTCCATGAATACACCCATGGAAACGAAGCTGAAGCTATTGGTCGATGCTTCATCAGAATTGATTGATACCACACTGTATAGACAGATCATTGGATTGCTAATGTACCTAACAAACACCAGAATAGATATTTGTTTTTCCATGAACACCTTGAGTCAGTTTCTATTAGAACCCAAACATTTTCACCTAGTTGTTGCAAAACATGTGATGAGGTACATTAAAGGTACATTAGATTGTGGTCTCAGCTATGATGGAGATCATGATTTCACACTAAGTGGGTACACTAATTCAGATTGGGCTAGAAGTGTCTCTGACAGGAAGAGCACTCCAAGATGTTGTTTTAGTTTGGGATCAACCATGATCTCTTGGCAGAGTAGGAAGAAATCCAACATTGCTCTTAGTACATCGGAAGAAGAATGCATTGTTGCGTGTTCTGCCAGCTGTGAAGATATATGGCTTTGAAATTTGTTGACCTGTCTATTCGACCTAGAGATGGAAGCAATCATGATCCTACGTGACAACCAGAGCTGCATAAAGATGACAGAGAATTCTGTATTTCATGACAAGTCGAAGCACATAGATATCCGATATCATTACATCCATGACATGGTGCAGACAGGAGCCATAAAGCTCCAATATGTTAGCACAGATGAACAGGTTGTCGATGTGTTGACCAAGCCTCTATCTCATGTAAAGTTTGACCACTTTTGAGATAAGCTTGGTATAGTCCGAAAGGACCTCCCTCGAAAGGGGGAGTACTGTTGTGTTGAGATATGCCAGCCTAGTATTGTGCTTCCAGTTTAATTGCTATGACGTAAAGCTAGTCTAGTACTGTGCTTCCAACTTAACTGCTATGTTGAGATATGCCAACCTAGTATTATGCTTCCAGCTTAAGTGATGTGGCGTAAAGCCAGTCTAGTACTGTGCTTCCAGATTAACTATTGTGTTGAGATATGCCATCCTAGTACTGTGCTTCCAACTTAATTGCTGTGATGTAAAGCTAGTCTAGTACTGTGCTTCCAGCTTAGCTGTTGTGTTGAGATATGCCAGTCTAGTACTGTGCTTCCAGCTTAATTGCTATGACGTAAAGCCAGTCTAGTATTGTGCTTCCAACTTAATTGTTGTGTTGAGATATGCCAGCCTAGTACCTTGCTTCTAGCTTAATTGTTGTGACGTAAAGCTAGTCTAGTATTGTGCTTCCAGCTTAATTGTTGTGTTGTGATTACAACTTAATTGCTGTGGTATTTTACAACTTAATTGTTGTGTGGTGTGCCAACTTAATTGTTGTGATGATGTGACAGCTTAATTGCTATGATGATGTTCCAGCTTAATTGTTACTATGATGTGACAACTTAATTGTTGTGATGATGTGACAACCTTGTGCTGTGATGATGTGTTTCCATCCTTGTGCTGTGATGATGTGTTGAGAGCCTTTGTGTTGTGATATTGCTGCTTTTGATGACGATTCCACTTTAGCCTCTTACTGAAGATGATGATGATGATACCACTTTAGCCTCTTGTTGAAGATGATGGTGATGATGCCACTTCAGCTTCCGAGTCCTTGCTGAATATGATGATGATGATATTATTTCAGATTTAATGCTGAAGATGATGATGATGTTACCTTAGCCTCATACCAATGAGGATGATGATGCTACTCCAACTCGATGTTGTGTTGATGATTCTCCAGCCTCTGTGTTGTGTTGATGATGAGAAAAACTTACGATGATATATAGATACGCCAGTCAATGTTCCAAGATGATATTGATGATGTTATCCTCTCACCCACTTGATGTTGTTGATGATGTTGTCCTCTCTCTCCCCTAATGTTGTTGTAGAATACCCTTCTTGTTAATGGAGAGTGTTGAAATAATGTAACTGCCAAGTGTATTCTAATTATTATTGTTATATTATTCATTAGATCAATCCCCTATTGCGGATTGATCATGTCAGCTATTGTAAAAGACCAAATCCCCTTTTGCGGATTGGTCAAAACATAATTGTAATATGCAGAATAATAAGTCGGCCCCATAATATATTAAAGAGGCCCCAAAATATATTAAAGGTGGTTATAACCACCCAGAAGAAAAAGTCGGCCCTGCTAGTGAAGAGACACCTCCATCCACACGTGCCAGAGTTGTATAAATAAGGAGGCTAGCGCCTCATTTAGATATACACTCACTTGTTCATTTGAGGAGCAAGTTTCAGAGCTGCAGCTGGAG
>JASDQU010737722.1:146943-190743 GCA_032191745.1 Picea mariana | reverse complement strand
TTAAGTTATCTCTTGGCATTGTATTGGCTATCTATATTAAGGAATTTTTTGCTGGGTTTTCTCCCCCATGAGGGTTTCCTAGGATAAATGATGTGTCTCTCTTGTGATTGTGTATTTCTCAGTGATCCTATCTTATGCTATTGTTATCTAGTGAAATGAAAAGAACTCTAATAA
Organism: Picea mariana; assembly: GCA_032191745.1. Lineage (NCBI taxonomy): Eukaryota > Viridiplantae > Streptophyta > Pinopsida > Pinales > Pinaceae > Picea > Picea mariana. Next base: position 190,569 of record JASDQU010737722.1, on the reverse strand, counting down.
TAGCTTAAACCTTAATAGGAAAGCCCAACCATTTCATGACCTCTACTGAGATGAGGTTCTTTTGGCTCCTACTATTGACAATGAACTGCAATGGGGAACACTTTACCCACATTTGGGAATGGAATAGGTGCTCCACCTCCTTTAGATCTTCAAGTTTCTTCTTCTGGATCTTCATGGTGGCAATGGTGGCATTGGGTTCCACATCAATAATATGCTTCCCCCTGTCATTCCCCTTGTCGGGTTATGATTCAGAGTCAGAGCCTACATATGATTCAGAAGACTTCAACTCAGCTACCTCAGTGATTTCTTCACCTGACACTCACTTGTGTTGTGAGTGGAGCTCTTATGGAACTCACACCACTTCCCCGTGTCCTTTTTTGGCTTCGTGGTGTTTTATTTTGGTTGCATCTTTGGCAGGTTGTCCTAGGCTGTCCCACCTTGGCTTGGTCCTTTGTTCAGTGGCTTGGGGGTACCTTTCCCTTTCTTCTGATTCTCAGACCCAAAATCTCACTTCTTCTATTTGAAATTCTACTAAATCTTGGTGGAATATCGGTATGCCACACCAAGCGAGGAGATGTCGAGGAACTCCATTTCCTCCTGAATGTATCTATGCATACAATTGCAGTACTTTAACACCAAATGTTTCTCTGAATATTTGATACCCAACTTTGTGCGTAGGGTATGAAACAGATTCGTCAACTCATGCACATCTTGGTCCCTTTGTTGCCACATCATAGTCCATTGAATGTATTTGTCCCCATAGCTCCCCACATGATAATATTGTTCCTTGATGGCATCTCAAAAATAATTCCAAGTGGGTACGAACGAGAACAGAGAGGATTCCCCCTTGCTTTGTTGCTCCAAGTAGGTTTCCCACTAGTCCTTGACATGGGGGGAGACTTTAAGGAGTGCAAAAATAATCCTTTCTCAGTTGGAAAAGTCATGAACCAAGAAATATCCTTCTAACAGATTCAACCATCTATCTATGACATATGCATCTATTTGTACCTCAAATATGGGAATGCCAAAGTTTAATTATACCTTAAAAGGAGTGGCACCTCCAGAGTGGCTGCTGGATGTAGATGTGCTTCCAGTGGGCAGTCGTTGAAGGATCTGGGAAAATTTGTCCCTCATCACGTTCCTTTGTTTCTCGAGGGCCTCCTCAAGCAATAATTTGATAGGATCTCCTGTTCCCTCATATTTCTTTTCTTCCCCCATGGGCGGTCGTCGGGGTTTACGAGGTTGATCTTGCAATGGTTCAACCAGATCGAGCCCTAACTCCTTATACCCCAACCTCATTGGGGACATGCAAAGAAGGATAGAGAAAGAGAAGACTACTCTAATACCACTGATCTAGATTTATATAGGAACACAATGAAATACAAAAATACGCATAAACACAGAGATGCAGTGGAAATAAAACTTCATTTCATTAATAAAAAATGAATGAAATATGCTTACAAACAGAATGGAATTAAAATATCTAGGGCACTGGTAGATTATATCTAAGAAGAGATGTGGTGGCTACTGGCCTCTAAAATTTGTGTTACAATGAGGCTCGAAGGCCTATATATTATTGAGAAACAATGGAAAACCCTAAAGATCTAAAAACCTAACCCTAGGAGATGAAACACTAGAATATGGGCCCCGTCGAGGTAAATTGGTACATAGATTTCTTGGGGTCGTAACTTTGGCATACTATCTCCGTTTGACACTGATCAAAATCTGGACCAGGGGTCTAAAATTTGCTCAATTTTCAAAGTGCTCAGAATGTGACGAAAATGGTGCCATTGCGTCCGTCTCGTTCTCCTGATTCCGGTGGTATATTTACTTTCGCAAACAGAGTCCGTATGGAGAAGTTATTGCTATCTGTTCGTCGAGCCAAACAGGCAAAAATTTGATGCTGACTGTACCTATCCGTACAGTCCGTACAGGACACGTGGCAGGACCGTACAGCATACGTGGCATGTCTGTACAGGACATGTGGCAGCTCCTGGGTGTGACATGTGTCATGCATTTATGGACCTTTCAGCGTACGGTTGGACCAATTGGGAGGTGACATGTGTCACCACGGGAAGGGTGACACGTGGCACATGCTGATGTCAGCATCCTACGTGGCCCGGAATGACGTGGCAGATGACAACGTACGACAAAGACGCGTGGTAGATGACGTGGCAAGTTCTGGTTGGCCGATGGTGGTCGAATAGGGTGATGACACGTGGCATTTGATTATCGAATGAAAAGGTGCCACGTGGCCCAATGAAGGGCTGCCACGTGGCACCTGTTTATTGGTTTACAGTTTGTTGGGTTGTTATTCAAAATTCTATGGAGCAATCAGAATCAAACCGCAGACCTCCGTGCGCGCCAACGTTTTAACATAACCCGACGACCACCATGCCACGCGTTGGCTGTTGAATTGAATATGGTTATAAAATTATTTGAATTTACAATTTGTGGTACCCGGCAGGGGGTCGGGCCAGGGTTAAGCCCCAACCCGTGGTCGTATTATAGTATCATATGGCCATTGATTATGGAGGCACGAACTTGTGTTTCAAACGAACCCGCGGTCATATACCTTTCACATGTGATCGGGCTCCGACCATTGGCACGTGTTCCACACCACATAATGTTTGCGCGCGAGTTTTTTTTTTAATTCGTGGTTCCATTACCATTAAACCACATGTTATTGCGCGGGTGTAATTTATATATGGTTTCAAAACTATATAAACGCACGGTTATATTATATGTGACCGTTTGCACGCGGGAGTGGTAATGTAAGCCACGGTTCTATATGTTACACCATGCGACCACGGAGCGCGGGGTTTTGAAACGGGTTTTAATTTGGGTTTTATTTTATGCCTATGCGGTTTCAACCACACACCCGACACATGGCAAGCCCTAGTTTAAAAAAAACAGTTAGCCCTTTTTATGCGCGGGAAGGTGGCCACATGGCCCCATGCGCCCAACACCTCCGTCCTCGGGGGCCTTAATCCCGTTAACCGTTCGACAAATTGGTGCATTTTACGGAACGTACGTGAGTGCTGGGTTTAGGACGGAAAAACGCTCGGAGCTAGGTTCATTCACCCACAGGTGCAGAATGGCGAACCAGAGACAACAACATGAAGGAGGAAAATGGCAGAATGCATAACTTCTTCAGTTTTTGACCAAATCAGGTGCTGTAAAAGCCCAGCTAGGGGTTTTTGGACGTTCTGAGTCCATTGGAACCATTTTCACAGGCATTTGAAGACTTATAATGCAGGTTTTTAACCATTTAAGTTTGAGGAAGCTCCATGAAGCTTGAAGCCCTCATTGTTTGAGGCATTGCTCAGATGAGCCCATGTCCATTTTCTGAGACTGAATAGTCATTTCTGACTGATTATTATGCTCTAAACATTTTGGGATAGGTTTCAGGTCCATTGGAGGACTTTTACAGGTGTTTTTTCCTCATTGAAGCTCACGGAATCTTGGAGGTCACATGTAGAAGAGCTCATTGTTGGATGAGCCATTGTCCATTTTCAGAGTTCTAACAGTCATTTTTGGGGTTTTATTGTATTCTGAATCCAATGGTACAGTCTGTAAATTCATTGGAGTTGAGAAGCAGCTTGTAAAGAGCATTTGAAAAACTAATCCCAAAGAGCCAAGTCCATTGAAGGAGGCTCAAGGAGATGTAGCCCAGAGAGGGGTGAACTCCTTTATCATCTTGCTATTGTTGTGAGTTTGTTGTGTTGTTTGCTGCACTTTTTATTGCTGTGTATTGATTTATAACACATGATTAACCTTTTAAAAGAACATTCCTCACACATGCACATTGCAAAGAAGAACAAAGAACTTAACACATAAACTATCTTGCATATTTGAACACATGAAGCAAGGTCCTGTTAAGGATTAATTTAATGAGGTAGAGGGTGCTTGCATAGCATAACAAGTCAGCCTTCTATTTTCAGATCAGGTGGTATCAGAGCATAGTTTATTTTTCTCATGTATTTGCCAATGATAGCTTGAGTTTTAGCTGTTGGTATTTGTGCAAGTTTGTGTTGAAGTTTGAAATCTTGCAAGTATGGAGGAAGTTTCAAACATTGATAGTTCTCCTACATCTTCCAAATCTCAGTTCTTTGATAAAGAGATGTTTAATGCATTGCTAACCATGAAAGATATGGTACAATAATTGTGGAAATATAGGGAAGAGAGCATTGTCCTTCAAGAGCAGTTGGTGGCCATGAAGGAGGAGAAGGAACAACTTCTTGAAAAGTTGCAGGAGATGGAGAATCAACTCCATGAAGCAAAAGAAACCCTTACCAAGTACATGCATGACCATGAGGTATGTAATGTTAGTTTGTCTTCAAATTCCTCTCAAGAAGAATGCTTTGGTGTTTTTGAAAATCACACAAAAGGAATAGGGTCCAAGTTAATGTTAAAAATGGGCTATGAAGGTAAAGGGTTAGGAAAGCATGCACAAGGCATTGTTGAGCCTATTGTTGTTGAAGAGAGACCTAAATATTGTGGTCTTGGTTATGAACGAATTGTTGGAGCAAATTCAAAAGTTGAGGAAACAAATGGAAAAGTTTCTAGCACAATTTTTGTTTCAAGTTCACCTCCTCAAGAAGGTTTTCAAGGTGAAAGTTCAAGAACTTTTGATGAAATTTCAAACTCTTCAGCATGCAAAACTTGTGTTCAAGATGAATGCAAAGGTGTGCAACAAAAAGGTTGTGACAACCGTGAGGACAAGAGTAGATTTGAGAGTCTTCAAAAGAGAGCTTGTAACTCTTCCGATTCACCTCCTCAAAGCGGCGATAAAGGTGAATGTTCAAGGTATAAATCTGCCTATAACTCAGTTGCTTTTGATTATGTTAAGCATGATAAATCTGCATGTAAAAATGGAAAAAGGCCATGTACATTTTGTGGTTTATATAACCATCATGTTTCAAAATGTTGGAAAAGAAAGTCCACTTTCAGGAAACTTTCCAAGCAAAGGCAACATGAAAAGAACATGCAAAAGATTTGCACTCATTGTCAGAAGAGGGGTCATCTCATTGACCAATGTTGGACATTGCATCCAACCTCTCATCCACAACACAAGAAGCAGTTGGGTGAAAAGATTGACAAGAATGGAAGAGGAGATTCCATCCTTGATGTGAGCCAAGAGGATTCACAAGAGGACGATTTTCAGCAGAAGAATTCGCCATTGAGTTGGCTTGGTAAGAAATGGTTAGATTTCTTGAGTAAGTAAGGCTTTCATTTTTCTGCAGTAGATGCACATTTCAGCCTTAGCTTTTCACTTTTGTTGAAGTTGACAAGTTGCAGCAGTTTGTCATATTTTGGTAGAGGCGAGTTTGCATGTGAATGCAATTTATTTTGAATGCATACTTGTGTTGTACCACCTCGTCAAGAACATGTAAAAGAGGGGTATGTTGTCCATTTTCTTACAGCCACATATACATTTTTCATATTCAGCTCTTTAGTACCCACATGCCTTGGGTTTAAGTACCTATGTTTCTACAGGAAGGAGAGTTGAAGAGCTATGCATATGCATTTGGTTTTTGAGTGCACAAACATTGAAATTGATGATTGTCATCATGGATGAGTCATGATTGTAGCATGATTGTTTATCATGTCTTTAGACTTGTCATTTTGGATGGTTGACGTGTTTCACATGAGTCTCGACTTGTGTCGATATTGCTTGACGACTATGTTTGTCGCTCATGGTTTCGACTTGTGTTTAGTCGATTGTGTTGGATGGCTTGTAAGTCATTTTTGAGTACATTGAGATAGAAGAAAACACCATGTGTTTTGATGAAACACAAGATGCGACAGTTGCTTGAAGAGCAAAAGGACTTTGCTGTCATTATTTTCAGTCTTATGTCAATTTGTTTTCAAGATTGATGGTTTTCTTGGCTTGTGACAAGATGTCGCAGGAAAATTTTGCAGCCATTGGAGAGCGGATTGTTGACGCCAAAGAGTTCGAAAGAGGGACTTGATTCTCAGTGGGAAGGCTGGCAATCTTCCAAGCACAACGAGAACAATGGGTCAGCAGCAGCCAGAGAGCAGTGGTTGAGGGACATAGTCAGTTGCAGTGCAAGGCATGTCAAGGTACCCAGGTGATTTTCGAAAAGTCTTTTCAAGTAGAATCAGTTGATAGAACTTGAAAGCAGAAGAGTATTGAAGCTCAAATCGATAATTATAAGCTTTTGTGGGTCCAAAATCCTTTCAGTGGGAAGGCGTGATCAGAATCTGGACCAGGGGTCTAAAATTTGCTCAATTTTCAAAGTGCTCGGAATGCAACGAAAACAGTGCCATTGCGTTCATCTCGTTCTCCTGATTCCGACAGTATATTTACTTTCGCAAACGGAGTCCGTATGGAGAAGTTATCGCTATATGTTCGCCGAGTCAAATAGGCAAAAATTTGATGCTGACTGTACCTGTCCGTACAGTTCGTACAGAACACGTGGCAGGACCGTACAACATACGTGGCATGTCCGTACAGGACACGTGGAAGCTCCTGGGTGTGACACGTGTCATGCATTTATGGACCTTTCAGCATACGGTTGGACCAATTGGGAGGTGACACGTGTCACCACGGGAAGGGTGACACATGGCACATGCTGGCGTCAGCATCCTATGTGGCCCGGAATGACGTGGCAGATGACAGCGTATGGTAGAGACATGTGGCAGATGACATGGCAAGTTCTGGTTGGCTGATGGTGGTCGAATAGGGTGATGACACATGGCATTTGATTATCGAATGAAAAGGTGCCACATGGCCCAATGAAGGGCTGCCACGTGGCACCCGTTTATTGGCTTACAGTTTGTTAGGTTGTTATTCAAAATTCTATGGAGCAATCAGAATCGAACCGCAGACCTCTGTGCGGGCCAACGTTTTAACATAACCTGCCGACCACCATGCCACGCGTTGGCTGTTGAATTGAATATGGTTATAAAATTATTTGAATTTACAATTTGTGGTACCTGGCAGGGGGTCGGGCCAGGGCTAAGCCCCGACCCGTGGTCCTATTATAGTATCATATGGCCATTGATTATGGAGGCGCGAACTTGTGTTTCAAACGAACCCGCGGTCATATACCCTTCACATGTGACCGGGCTCCGACCATTGGCGCGTGTTCCACACCACATAATGTTTGCGCGCGAGTTTTTTTTTTAATTCGTGGTTCCATTACCATTAAACCACATGTTATTGCGCGGGTGTAATTTATATATGGTTTCAAAACTATATAAACGCACGGTTATATTATATGTGACCGTTTGCGTGCGGGAGTGGTAATGTAAGCCACGGTTCTATATGTTACACCATGCGACCATGGAGCGCGGGGTTTTGAAACGGGTTTTAATTTGGGTTTTATTTTATGCCTACGCGGTTTCAACCACACACTCGACACATGGCAAGCCCTGGTTTAAACAAAACAGTTAGCCCTTTTTATGCGCGGGAAGGTGGCCACATGGATCCATGCGCCCAACACCTCCGTCCTCGGGGGCCTTAATCCCGTTAACCGTTCGACAAATTGGCGTGTTTTGCAGAACGCGCGTGAGTGCTGGGTTTAGGACGGAAAAACGCTCGGAGCTAGGTTCATTCACCCACAGGTGCAGAATGGCGAACCAGAGACAACAGCATGAAGGAGGAAAATGGCAGAATGCATAACTTCTTCAGTTTTTGACCAAATCAGGTGTTGTAAAAGCCCAGCTAGGGGTTTTTGGACATTCTGAGTCCATTGGAACCATTTTCACAGGCATTTGAAGACTTCTAATGCAGGTTTTTAACCATTTAAGTTTGAGGAAGCTCCATGAAGCTTGAAGCCCTCATTGTTGGAGGCATTGCTCAGATGAGCCCATGTCCATTTTCTGAGACTGGATAGTCATTTCTGACTGGTTATTATGCTCTGAACATTTTGGGATAGGTTTCAGGTCCATTGGAGGACTTTTATAGGTGTTTTTGCCTCATTGAAGCTCACGGAAGCTTGGAGGTCACATGTAGAAGAGCTCATTGTTGGATGAGCCATTGTCCATTTTCAGAGTTCTAACAATCATTTTTGGGGTTTTATTGTATTCTAAACCCAATGGTATAGTCTGTAAATCCATTGGAGTTGAGCAGCATCTTGTAAAGAGCATTTGAAAAACTAATCCCAAAGAGCCAAGTCCATTGAAGGAGGCTCAAGGAGATGTAGCCCAGAGAGGGGTGAACTCCTTTATCATCTTGCTATTGTTGTGAGTTTGCTGTGTTGTTTGCTGCACTTTTTATTGATGTGTATTGATTTATAACACATGATTAACCTTTTAAAAGAACATTCCTCACACATGCACATTGCAAAGAAGAACAAAGAACTTAACACATAAACTATCTTGCATATTTGAACACATGAAGCAAGGTCCTGTTAAGGATTAATTTAATGAGGTAGAGGGTGCTTGCATAGCATAACAAGTCAGCCTTCTATTTTCAGATCACACACACATGATACATCCTTAGAAATATCTATTCAAGGACTACATTGCTGATAATGAATATCGAGTCTAGAACAGACTCATATTCACCGACGAATATGAGTCCATTCTGGACTCGATATTCGTTGTTAGTAGTGTAGTCCTTAGATAGATATTTCTAACGATGTATCATGTGTGTCAAATGGTGATAGTATTCCAAAGTTACGAACCTGGGAAATTGATGTACCAATTTACCCCGACGAGGCCCATATGCTAGCGTTTCATCTCCTAGGGTTAGGTTTTTAGATGTTTAGCGTTTTCCATTGTTTCTCAATAATATATAGGCCTGAAAGTCTCATTGTAACATAGAGTTCAGAGGCCATTAGCCACCACATCTCTTCTCAGAGATAAGCTACCAGTGCCCTAGCTATTTTATTTCCATTCTGTCTGTAAGCATATTTTAGTCATTTGTTATTAATGAAATGAAGTTTTGTTTTGGCTGCATCTCTACATTTATGTGTATTTATGTATTTCATTGTGTTCCTGCATAAATCTGGATCACATGTGCACTTACCAAGGTGTGCATAACACTATGAAATGTGCACACCCTTTCTTTGACAACAATCCTTGCACACTAATTAGGTGCGTGAAAAACCAATACTTGGTGCCAACGACTCACCAACCTATATGTACATTTACATTTACAATTGGTACCAATGACTCACTAGCCTATATCTAAAATTAAAGAGGGTTTCATATTAGGGACATGACATTTCCCTCCCGCTTATTTATGTATTGTCCTCAATGCATTATATACACATGTACATACAAAATTTTAAAAGTCTTCAAAAAGATGCAGATACTCTGCCCGCATAGCATCCTCGCGCTCCCAGGTTGCATCCTTAGGACCTTACTAGGTCCATTGGAACTTTTCTAGTGCCATGGCTCGATTCCGAAGCTGTTTGATTTTGCGATCCAATATGAAAACCAGTTGCACTCGAAAATTGCCTTCTGGCTCCACCTGAATCACATTCCAATCAATAATATGATTAACATCATGTACGCACTTTTTAAGCATTGATACATGAAAAAATTTATGAATAGACAAGGATGTAGACAATCCAAGCATATATGCAACAAAACCAATCCTCTCTAGGATTTTAAATGGCCCACAGTAGCGTGCTTCCAACTTAGAAAAAATTCCCAAATTCAGTGAATTGCATCTTGATTTTATCATCATGAATACATGACCGAACACTTTAAACTCTCTGTGAGTCATGCCTTTATCTATGAAATTTTTTTTCCTGTCTTGGGAATCCTTTAAATCATGTCTTATATTTACCATCTACTCCTCCATTTCTTGGAGCATATTTGGACGAACCACTGCGCGATCTGTTGGGTTGCTCCAAATCACTAGCATGTTGCACTTTCTACCATAAAATGCCTCAAATGGGCTCATATTTAAATGTGTTTGATATCCATTGTTGTAAGAAAAATCTACCAAGTGAAGGTAGTCTTCCCATTTTGATGGTTTATCCATCAAATAAATCCTAAGGATATCTTCAATCAATCGATTTACCCTCTCTGTTTGTCTGTCTGACTTTGGGTGATAGGATGTGCTAAAGTTCAGATTTGTCCCAAATCATTTGAATAACCCTTTCAAAAAGTTTGATGTGAATTTGGAATCTCTGTCAGATACAATTGTCTTAGGTACACCATGCAATTTAGAAATTTCTCGCATGTATATTTCAGCAATGTTGGTTTCCTTATGCAGTGACTTCATTGGAATAAAATGGGAAGCTTTAGTAAGCTTGTCCACCACTACCATAATATAATCATGTTGTTTAGTAGTCCTAGGTACTTAGTAATGAAATCCATGGTTACAACTTCCCACTTCCACTCAGGAATGGAAAAAGGTTGTAGCAAACCATTTGGATGTCTATGCTCAACCTTGACCTTTTGACATTCAAGGAATTTAGCAATAAAATTAACAACCTCCTTTTTCATATCTGGCCAATAGTATTTCTTTTTGACCGCTTCTATTGTCTTTTGGTATCATGGGTGTCCAAAATTAGGAGCTTTATGCATCTCTGACMATAACTGTTGGCCCTCGACCAATTTTTGGGGAAACTTTGGTCAGTTTTGGCCCACTTTTGGACTTCGACACGTTGGTCGAAATAGGAGTGCCCAGTCAGAGTTGAGATCGTGGATCTCACCAATTTTGAGGGTTATGTGGACCCAATAAGGAATCCTATGGGTTTTGTAATGTTGTCCCATGGGTTTTCCCCATGTTTAGGCCTTATTGTAAGGTTTTGTAAAGTATAAATAAAGAGGAATGTAGTGTAGAAGAAGTAGTTCTGTGAGAAACAGTAGCTCTGTGCGTAGAGGAATGTATGTGGTCGAGGATTTGTGCTCGACTGTGATTTTGTAGAAGGTGCTAAGTGTTGTGATAAGAGATTGTGGCTTTGTGCATTTGAACTATTTTTGGAAGGTAAAGAAGGAGGATCTAGTGCCTAGAGCGCAGAGCTCCTATCTTGTGCGAAGTTAAACTCTGTGGCTTAGTGCACAGGAGTGACTGGATGTAATATTTTGGTGAATAATAAAGAGGAAAAGTGGTTTGTGGATGTAGCCCGACCCTGGGGTGAACCACGTATATCTGGTGTCTCATGGTTTACTTTGTGCAATTTTTTTTTTTTATGCATTTTCTTAGTGCTATGGTTATGATATGTAATGAATATATATGTTGTTGCTTGAGTATTTTACTTCTAGAGTAAATGAAGGCTAGACCTAACTCACAGTGCTAAGTGCTTGGGGTTCATAACCACTTGTTATTACTATTCGTATCTGTCGTTGATTATGCTCTGCGGTGTTAATAAGGTTAATTAACTAATGCATGCTCACTTCCTAAGCATTAATAGAATATTTTGTGAAGTGATCTTATCACAGAATTGTGTCCCAACCTAGTTACAGACACCTGCGTCCTGTAACCCCCATGATTCTACCTTGGGTGAGACTTCACCTGCTTTGCAGGTGTTTCTGAAAGGGCCGGTAGTCGTGGTTTTGTTGGTGAGATGTTAAGCGTTGAACCCTGGGTCTTCCCTTGTGCCAACAAATGGTTCCATTGTCGGGACCTGAAACTGTGATTGCTGGGAATTGAAGTAAGGAAACAAAAATCTCTATGCGTAGGTCTGCCGCTAAAGTGCGCAATACTCTACTTGACTCATGAAGCTTTGTGCCAAGAAAGTAAGCTATTCTGAATAAAAAGAGGTAATATTCTAAAAGAGGCAAGCTTTGTGCTTTGGTAACAGAAAGACAAGTGAATTTTTTTTTTGAAACATGAATTTAAGTATGTTTAATAGATTTTGTCCTAGTCTGAAGGCTAGGGCACAGTTGAAAGAAAAATTTGACTTGATTAAATTTAATGGAAATGAAGAAAGATATGTTATTCCTATGCATAGAAAGAGTTTTTGGACTAATAAGTGTATGCAGGAACCTAGAAAGAATTTTTGCAGATTGCAGGTCCAACACTATGATCCTAGGGGAAGTGCACAATACAAAAAAGATTGGGGAACATTTAAGAGAAAAAGAGGATTAACTTTGTATTATAATTGCAGAAGGTCGAGACATATTACTAAAGAATTCCCTAGGGTAGGCCCTATTTGTATTTGTTGTAAGGTTGTTGGTCACGAGGTTGAGGATTGTCGAAGGATTATTGCTAAAGTTGAAGGGAGGGACATAAGATAAGAAAATTATGAAAAGAGTCAAGAGACTAAGGGCATGTTAGAAGGTCATGAAGAGAAAAGGTCAAAGGAATTTCAGACTATGTTATTATAGTTGGAATAAATGATGGATGTTCATAAAGATGTCAGTTTACCAGAAAACCTGAAAGAAAAATTGCGCATAAGCGCAAGAATAAGAGACTTCGACATAGACTGCAGACTGCATAGTCTTGGATGAAGAAACACAAGTGAATATTATGAAATAAGAAACTTGGAAAGTTTTTGGAAAGCCTGCTATGGTACCTTGTTTAGGAAGGATAGGCTTGTTTAAGGGAAGGATGATAACTTTATCTGGAAGAGTAACTATTGTACCTATTATTGTTCATGGAAAATTGACTGAAGAAGAATTTGAAGTCATTAGGTTTGTTAAGGACAATGCCCATTTCCCACTTTTGTTAGGTAAGACTTGTATTGAGAAGGATCATATTATAAGGAAAGAAGAAGAAGAAGCTACAAAAAAGAAAAATCAAGATTTAAGGGATTTCATAGCTAGGAAAATAGACCAACGAAGAGAAGAAAGAGAGGATAAGTCAAAGTAACAAAGCAAAGTAGAAACGCAGGAGGAACATAAAGTAAAAGAATTAGCTATCAAGTTTGAAAGAATGCAAGAAGGCTTGAATGACCTATCTATCCAAGAGAGAAGTGTGTCCACTCAGGAAGTATTAATAAAATGGATATTAACTTCAGAACCTTTGAGGGTATGTCAATAATGCGAAGCCACTATGCTAGGGGAAGATAAGAATAAAAATGGAAAGAGGATTCTAGAAACATTTAAAGAGTTTGAGATAACAGGAAAGAAGGAAAGAAAGATCAATAAAAAGAAGGCTAATTTGGAAAAGATATAAGAAGTTAAGGAAACCAGATGGAAGACTTCACAAACTGGAACCTCACAGGAGGCAGGTTTGCAGGGTTTGAACCTCCCTGGAACAATAGGTCCATGCAGATGTGGACTTCGCCCTGGTGAAGTTATATAACCATTGGATGCATCCCAAACGTTAGAATGATTCTCCACAATGGTTAGGAAACACATTTATAGGTTTATGGACTGCTTTTTTATGTTGATACTGTGCCATAATGACAAGATTTACATTAATGGAAGAATTTAACTCTAGTTCTTGTCCATTGGAAGATCCGTCATGATTGCCCCACTTATTTAACTCATCGATCGTGGCACTGGAACCACTTTTTCCTACTCTTGTTTTACTGAGCTAAGTCAAGAACTGTCCAAGTGTCAAACTGAGCTTCCTATCGTTATCTAAAAGTATATCCCGCATGTCTATTTGTCTACCCGATGTCTGTTAAAATCTAGAATGTTGGGAGAACCTAGCAACCTTGAGAAGTCTATCGCAAAATTTCTTAGGAAACTCATGGCCGAAAAAATTGTATATGAAGGTATTCAAGCATCGTCGACTAGGGGACTGCAGGCTTCCCCTTCGATCGAATGTCATTCCAACCGCATCAACCTCGTAATTGAACAAAGAAGCAAGCACCATGGTGATCTGGATAACACGAAGAAGATCTTGTCGATCCTTCCTGGGTATATTCCACCTCTGGCTGGTGTTGTTAATCGTGACAATATCCCTCGCGATTCCGAGTACTCTGTGTTCATTGTGTACATTCCGAAAGGAGTTCACATAGTAGGGATTCAATTAGAGCAGATCCTGCTGTTGAAGAACAATGACTTCAACTTAGGAGACCGAAAGAACTATGCCATGCTAGCTCCTCACCGTTACTTAACGAAGACGAATGGAAAGAAACCCCACCTCATCTCGCAGCCATGGATCAAGGGGTTGGCGTAGTCAACTGCACTAAACGTAATTAAGATTATGCATTTTGGCCACCACCAGGAGGTTAACGCTTGCGTTAAACTCCTTCTGTCGTGCTATCATGGCGGATATCTATGGCTCAATAGAAGAATTATTGTGGATTCGATGTTGATCCACCAGATTAAAAGTTTAATACTAAATGGTCTTGACCCATAACAGTTCTATCCAGGGAATACCTCATACCGTTCTTTAGCACAATGCATCAAAGAAGCCTATGGAGAGGTAGAAAAGGGGAAGCAAGGTTATAAGGTAGATTCCATACAGGATGGCACAGTGCACCTTGCTTGTCAGCTCTTAGCTAGAAATCTAGTGAGGAAGAACTACCCCACATAGGTCATCGGGTTCATGGTGGACCTCGCAGGAAAGTGTGTGGAGGGCCTGCATATGAACTCGGTGAACTAACTTGTCAACGAGCTAGAAAAGGATTGCCGCGAAGCCTACGACTTAGGATATTATTTTAACTACAATTGGTTGATCATCTTGATTGCATTTGTGGCTTAGAAGATGCCTGAAGGAGCTACTTTCCCAGAGATTGAACCTATGGAGCCCCTGGCCACTCAGTTTTCTGCCCTTTGGTATACCAGTGACATGACGAAGCAATGGGAGTCTAATGTTGTGTTTCACAAATATTATAAACAATTGAAAGTCACCATTGAAGCATTCCCTCATATGACACTGGGTACCCTGCATCAGTACCAACCCATAGAAAAGTTATACGCTCATTCCCCACTTCATTTACATCACCACACGAAGAGATGAGCACCAGGAAATCTTGCAGTCATATTGTAAGCTCGTGGATGAAGATATGGAACATATTATAAAGGAATGGGAAAAATAATTTCTTCTACTTGTCACTGATGCCAAGTTATCTGACACTGACACTATATAAATCTCGATGGTTATGTGAGATGAACATGTCAGAAAATCCAGTGGGACGAAGAAGCAGAGGGAACAAAAAAAACAGGTTGAAGTCTAGGACATAGAGAGTGACGAAGAGGAAAACTATGAAGATAATGGGTCCAACTCTCCARGAGGAGGAGAAGACGAAGTAGAAGGACATAGAGGAGGAGATGAAGGAGAAAAAGAGAAAGGAGGAAGCGAAGCTATAGTTGACCTCCCTCCATCACTAGTCACATGAGCTAGAACCCCACCACCTGAAGATCCCCCTGTTGTGACAGCAAACCCACAAAAGAGGAAAGTCACTCTGAAGAAAACTTCAACAAGGAAGAAAATGCATTCCAATAAGCCACAGTAACTGACGATGACATTAGTTTGGTCCATGGAGCTATGGAGGATGCCTCTGAAGACATGTTGCGGATATACAAAGAGAAACATAAGGAGTTATATGAAAGGATTGAGAGTGATTTGAAGGAAGTGCAACAGGCTGTTCACCTAGTCTGCGTAGGGTCTACCATGTCATCTGCACCTTCCTCATCATAGACCACATAATTGAAGGATGAACCAATTCTCCAGGGTGAACCAGGGATTTGGATCACCCTCCCCCACTATACCGTCAAGTTTCCCACCCCCGCAGAACTATAGGCTAGCCTTAACTTGGATGTTGAGGTTAACCTTAAAGGAATACCTCCATAACAGGTCAAAGTATTAGAGACAGGCTTGAATACATACAGAAGGGAACATAGAGAAATGACCATCGAAAGAGCAACCCAACTAAGAAGGCTTGTTGATGAAACAAAATATCAGTTCCAAAGAGCTCAGGAAGAGAAGGAGAGGGATACAAAAGCCTTGCAAAAGGAGAAAGATGAAGTCCTAGCACATTTACGAGCAACGAAGGAAAATGTAGCTTCCTATGAAAGCAATAAAGAAGAGCTTTAGGCGAAGCTTTAGGAGGAAAAGAGAGCTGGTGAAGCCCACTTACAGAAGGAAAAATAGCAATTGCTCACAGAGAAAGTTGTGTTCAAAGAAGAAATAATAAAAGTGTGTCGTTCTATGCTAGGCTTGGTACATGAGGAGAAAGAGCCTGTCGAAGCTCAAGTAGTGAAGCTCACAGAGAACCTCCAACATCTTCAAGATATGATAGCTAAATTGGAGGCCTGAACAGTTCCGAGCACCCCGCAGGAGGTGCGTGACTAGAGAGAGGAGTCTACCAAAAAAATAGTAGAAAGTATAAAATCCCTCGCCTTGGCATGTAAACATTTGAGTGAAACGAGCGCCCAGACGTATGAATTCCTCGCCGAGCATCCATAGTTAAAGAAGCTAGAGGCTCAATTACAGAAGGTGCAACAATAATAATTTTCATTACACGCGCAGATGAAGCTGCTCATAGCAGTGGAAAGGATGAAGAGATCCCAGGAGCAACACACATTACAACAATAGATCAATGCTCTCTAGGATAAGGTGATGGAAGTAACACAAAAGTTACAACTTGTGGAGGAGGAAGATTGGAAGGTTTTCGAGGAGATCGATAGTGAGGGTTCACAATTATATCAAGTAGTTGTAGTAGTAGAACAATGCCTAGAAGGGCCTGCTAAAGAGTAGACAATCTAGAAGCTCATTGAGCAGGAGGCTCAAGCGAGACAACAAGTCGAAGCAGATTGAGTTAAGCTCAAGGGTTTTGAAGTAACATTGTCCAGACCTAAGTGACTCAGGATGAGTCATAGGTGAGCGTTGGGGGCATGTTGTCCCTCGACCAAGTTTTGGGGAAACTTTGGTCAGTTTTGGCCCACTTTTGGACTTTGACACGTTGGTCAAAGTAGGAGCTCCCAGGCGGAGTTGAGATCACATATCTCACCAATTTTGAGGGTTATGTGGACCCAGTAAGGGGTCCTCTGGGTTTCATAATGGGTTTATGGGAGTCGGCCCATGGTTTTTCCCCATGTTTAGACCTTATTGTAAGGGTTTGTAAAGTATAAATAAAGAGGAATGTAGTGTATAAGAAGTAGTTCTATGAGAAATAGTAGCTCTATGCACAGAGTAATGTATGTGGTTGAGGCTTTGTGGTTGACTGTGATTTTGTAGAAGGTGCTAAGTGTTGTGATAAGAGATTGTGGCTCTGTGCATTTGAACTATTTTTGGAAGGTAAAGAAGGAGGATATAGTGCTTAGTTCGCAGATCTCCTGTCTTGTGCAATGTTCGACTCTATGGATTAGTGCACAAGAGTGACTAGATGTAATATTTTGGAAAATAATAAAGAGGCAAAGTGCTTTGTGGACGTAGCCCCACCCTGGGGTGAGCCATGTATATCTGGTGTCTCATGGTTTTCTTTGTGCAATGTCTTTTATATTATGCATTTTCTTAGTGCTATGGTTATGATATGTAATGATATATATTTTGTTGCTTAAGTATTTCACTTCTAGGGTAAATGAATGCTAGACCTAACTCACAATACTAAGTGCTTAGGGTGCATAACCACTTGTCATTAATGTGCTTATCTGTCATTGATTATGCTCTGTGGTGTTAATAAGGTTAATTAACTAATGCATGCTCACTTCCTAAGCAATAATAGAATATTCTGCGAAGTGCTCTTATCACAGAATCATGTCCCAGCCTAGTTACAGACACCTATTTCTTGTAACCCCCCCTTGCTTCTACCTTGGGTGAGACTTCACCTACTTCGCAGGTGTTGTTGAAAGGGTCGATAGTTAGGGTTTTTTTGGTGCACTGTTAAGCGTTGAACCCTGGGTCTGCCCCTGTGCCAACAATAACATATTTTTCAACTCCTGAACATTTGGCACATAAACTTCGCACCTATACATGAGGTTTCCATCCTATTTTAGCTCATAACCTTCAAATTTTTTCCACGACATACCTTGCTGTAAATTCTCCTTTATGTCCAGATAACATTTATATTATTTGGAAACTTATAAAATTTTGTCACATAAATATTATTTGTACACACTAATAGTTGTAGCATGCATTTCGTGCACCCTTCTGTTGAGTGTGTTAGCCACCTTGTTTTCTTTTCCTCCGATATGATTTATGTCAAAGTCATACTCGTTGATGAATTCTAACCACCTACTTTGTCTGGAATTTAAACTTGGCTGTCCAAACAAACACTTCAGACCACTATGGTCTATTCTCAACTCAAATATTTTACCCATGAGATAGTCCTGCCACATCTTCAAGGCATGCACTATGGATGCCAATTATAAGTCATGAGTAACATAAATCCTTTCATGATCTTTCAACTTTATTGATTCGTAGCATATCACATGCCCATTCTGACTAAGGAATCCATTGAGCCCTTCCTTGCATGCATCCATGCACACAATGAAGTTTGCATTTGAATCATCAGTTCTCAAAATTGGTGCACTCGTCAACAAACTCTTCAAGTGATGAAGACTCCTTGCACAATCCAAATTCCATTCAAATCACACACCTTTCTTTGAGAATCCTTCAATAAACCTTCTATAATAACCCGAAAGTCCCATGAAGGACCTCATATTTGCAACATTTCTTGGTGTCGACCATTCCTCAATGAATTTTATCTTTTCCAGATCCACAACTATTCCTTCCTTGGAAATGATATGAACCAAATAATGAATTTTCCGCTGGTAAAATGAGTACTTTATCAACTTTGCATACAACTGATGTTCTCTCAAAAATTGCATCACCATACTCAAGTGTTGCTCGTGTTCTTCTCCATAGTTTAAGTAAATAAGTATTTCATCCAAAAATACAATGAAAATCTTATCTAAGTAATTTATGAAAACTCCATTCATCAAACACATGAAGACAACTTGTGCATTTGACAACTTGAATGGAACCACTGTTGGATTACTTATAAAGCATCCTAAAAAGAATTTATCCTCCCTTGAATTTCAGCTTTCTTTACTTCACCTTCCCTTTGAAATTTGGCTTAGATATCCTTTGGTTACCTCAATCAACTGTAGATATTAAATATGCTTAACTATTATTAAAATGAGAGATCCTTGCCTCTTATTTATACTTTCATGTAGCTTTCTCAAAGGGTTATCTTTTAACCATCTTAACCCACTTTCCTTATTTTAGGGTTAACCCACTTCTAACCACTTGTCCACTTAGTAATTTCTCCATTAAATTTATTATTTAAATAATTTATTTTATATCCACTTTGACTTATAGTACACTCATCACTTCACTTTATTAGTTACCTTGTAAAATCTCTTAAACCACTTTCCTTATTTTAGGGCTAACCCACTTCTAATCACTTGTCCACTTAGTAATTTCTCCATTAACTTTATTATTTAAATAATTTCTTTTGTATCCACTTTTAATTATAGTACACTCATCACTTCACTTTATTATTTAAATAATTTATTCTTTGCAACCACTTTGACTACTTTGACCTTTTGGGGCTTCTAGATGACTCATGAGGGTTCTCCAACTCCACATGGCCATAACTCTCTAACCATGAGGAGTTATGTGACATTACACATATCACTGGAAATCTCATGACATGTAATATCCATCTAGAACACTCTTGCCTGCAAATATATCAAAACTCATACAATTATCCATCGACCAAACTTGGGTCCATTACCCAAACCTTTGTGTTACCAAAATTTTCTATCAGACTTTCTTCAAGGGTTGAAATCAATGACAACCAACCTAATTAATCAACAATATCCCCCTTTGGCATTGATGGAAACACTTTGATGCAATACTGAAGTCATATCACTCATGATCCCTCTGTGACCATCACTCCCTTTGTCATCAATGGAAAAGGTATCTTTCCATCTGGGGTTGCTTCCCCTAAGTGAACTGTCCTTAGGGATACTCCCCTTGACTGAACTCTTCCTGAAACTGATCCCCCAACCTGAATCATCCTCTTTATGGTGCTCCGTCATGTAAATATCATACATATAATATAAGCATTCAAAATCATTCATTTTTTAGTATAAATTACTCCCAGTCTCTAGCGAAGATACTCAAAGGCTTCCCGTGGAAGCGGTTTTGTAAAGATGTCTGCCACTTGTTATTTTGTGCCCACATATTCAACTTTGATGTTCTTCTTTGCAACTTATTCTCATATAAAGTGATACTTGATTGGAATGGGATTTGCTTGGAGTGCATCAATGGGTTATTTGAGATACTGATGGTGCTTGTATTATCACAATAGATTGGAATGGGCTCATCATACTCAACTTGTATATCTTTCAGAGTTTGTTTCATCCATAGAACTTGTGTACAACATGTTGCTACTGTAATATACTCCGCTTCAACTATAGATAAGGATACTGATGATTGTTTCTTTCTTAGCCATGATACTAAACACTCACCCAAGTAGAACATTGCTCCACGAGTACTTCGTCAGTCATCAATGCAACCTGCCCAATATGCATCTATGTAGGTAATAAGTGATAGATCCTTTCCTTTTGGATACCATAATATAAACTCTTTTGTTACTTTGAGATATCTGAAAATCCTCTTCACTGCTAATACATGTGATTCCTTTGGTGTTGCTTGAAATGCCACCTATCCAACTTTCTGCATTACATATGTTCTGGATGTTGTCACATATAGTAAGTTGCCAATCATTGACCTGTATTGCCTCTGGTCTGTAGAATTTGAATCATAATCTTTCCTCAACTTGCAATTGGTTTGCATAGGAGTGGTAACTGGTTTGCAATCTTCCATTCCAAAAGTCTTTAGCATTTCTATGATATACTTAGTTTGAGAAATACAAATTCCTTGGTTTATTTGACGTATATGAAGACCTGCAAAGAAGGATAGTTCTCTGAGTAATGACATTTCAAATTCATTCTGCATATCCTTTGCAAATTTCTGGCTTAACTTGTCATAATTGCTTCCAAAAATAATACCATGAACATAAACTTCAATTAATAAAATAATATATTGAGTTACCTTGATGTAGAGGTTGTTTTTTGCACTTCATTTTCTCAACCCTGCCTGTTGTAGATATTTATCTAGTCTAGAGTACCATGCTCTAGGAGCCTGTTTTAGACCATACAGGGCCTTCTTTAATTTGCACACATAATCTATGTTCTTTGACAACTGAAATCCTTCTAGTTGTTCAATGTAGACTTCTTCTTCAAGTTCCCCATTTATAAAAGATGATTTCACATCCATCTGATACACTTTAATATTCTTGGAGCATGCATAAGCTAAAAGAAACTAGATTACTTCCATTTTGGCAACTGGGGAAAATGTCTCTTCAAATTTGATTCCTTCAACCTGTGCGTATCCTTTACATACAAATCTATCTTTGTTCCTTGTAACCTGTCCATCTTCATTCAATTTATTTCTGAATACACACTTTGTGCCAATCACATTCTTATTCTTTGGTCTTGGAACCAATTCCCAAGTGTCATTCTTCTCTATTTGATCCAATTCTTCATCCATGGCCTTATTCCAAAATTCATCCTTGTTGGCCTCTTCAAAACTATTTGATTCAATTGTAGATGAGAGTGATAGGCGCATTTGTTCTGGGAAACATATTCTTCTTCTAGTCTCAAATCCTGCATCTTTGTTTCTGATAATCTGATATGAAGGATGATTCTTTTGTACTCATTTACTAGGTGTCTTTGGAGGCACTTGTTGAACTTGCTCTTCTACTTTTATTTGATCTTCTTCATCTTCCCCTTCTACTTCTTCTTCATCTTCTAATTCTTCTTTGTAAAGCTGTTCCATTGATTCATTTTCTTCTTCCTTTAATTTTCATCCACCTTTTTCATCAATTGTTACATTGATGCTTTACACAACTTTGTTCAACCTCATATTGTAACACTTGTATTCTTTCCTTGTACTTGAGTAACCAACAAGTACTCCTTTGTCCACATGAGAGTCAAACTTTCCCATTGTTCCATCTTCTCTTTTGATGTAACACTTTCTTCCAAATACTCTGAAGTGCTTCACATTTGCTGGTCTTCCTTTCCATAGCTCATATGGAGTTTTGTCAGTGTTGTTTATGAGAATTACTCTGTTTTGAATGTGAACTGTTGTATGCATTGCATGTGTCCAAAAAACATCCGTCAATTTGGAATCCATTAGCATTGTTTGAGCCATTTCCTGTATTGTCTTGTTCTTTCTTTCAACAACTCCATTCTATTGAGGTGTCCTAGCAATGAAGAATTGCCTTTTTATTCCATGCCTGTTGTAGTAGTCCATAAATTCCTTTGAAGTGAACTCTCCTCCATTATTAGATCTCAAACATTTCATTTTTGAATCCATTTCATTTTCAACCATTTCCTTGTAGACCTTGAAGTTTTCAAAAGATTCTGACTTATTCCTGAGAAATCAAACTACAATCATTCTTGTATAATAATCAACTAATAACATAAATTATTTCTTACCTTTTAAATCTTTTGTTGTAGTTGGTCCAACTAGATCAATATTCACAATTTCCATTGGTATTTTTGTTGAGTATTCCTTTGATTTGAACCTGGTCTTTGTTTTCTTTCCTTGTTGACAATGCTTACATAAAGTGTTGGTTGGTTTTGTGATCTGGGGCATCTCTCTAATTGCTTCCTTTATGCTGACTTTGAAAAGGTTTTCAAAGTGTATGTGACCCATTCTTTTGTGCCATATCTAGCCTTCATCTTCCTTTCCTAGAAAATACTTTTCATTTCCAATTTCACTCAATACATATATATTGTTTGAAGTTCTTGCAGCTGTTGCAATCAATTTTCTTATCTCACACTTCTGTGAACTGAAAGTAATTTTATGACCTTCATCACACGTTTGACTTACACTTAGAAGATTATGTTTCATATCTTCTACTAGTAGAACATTTTATGCCTTGGTATTCTTGTTTCCAATTCCAACTGTGTCTTTTCCAATGATTTTAGCTGAATCATCATTTCCGAAGGAGACTGATCCATCTCTTTCCTTTATTAATGTAAGAATCATGTATTTATCACCTATCATGTGTTTTGAGAAGCCACTGTCAACATACCAACCACATTTCTTCTGCTTATCTTGTAGAGAGAGTGTGCATTATTCATTGTTATACTGATTCTGCTTTCTTATCCATGTTCTCTTCTGAGGTTCTTGTCTGTGACTGTTGTAGTTCTGTTGTGGTTCTCTAGGAGGGACTGTCATTCTTTAATATTTGGCCATGTGTCCAAAGTTTTTACACTTGTAGCATTCCCCTTCAGTGCTCAATAATTCAAAACTGTTGTAACTTCTTCTCTGTGTTTCACTAGGCCTTCTTGGATAACCCTTTTGTGTATGCATTTCAAAGTTGTTTATGTTCCTTTTGTTATCTCTGCAATTCATAACTTTATGTCCAAAATTATTGCATGCATAACATAAACCAAAAACTATATTTTGATACCTGGGAGTTGAATATCTTCTAAAAGGAGTTACTCTTACAAATCCTTCTTCTTCTTGAGGCCTATTTATTTCTGTCGGTTTTTTATTATGAAATCTAAATATTCTCGATGGAGGAGTGCCCCTGTAATATTCCTTGTAAGTCTTCCTATCCCCTTTGATTGTTTCTACATATATTTTTGGATATGTTTCCTTTTATGTTGTTTTGGAGCTTGATCCATTTTCTGTCTAACTATATCCAAGTCTGGACTTGTCATGATGAGTCTTTTGACTGCTGATAATGTCATCCAAAACTTTTGAGATGTTCTGCATATTTTTCTTTTGAAGATCCTTTCTTAATGTGACAATCTCTACTTCCAAATTTCCAATGATCGTGTCTCTTTCTTATAGTTGTTCTTTGAGTTCTTCTTCAATTATTTTATCTTCTTCTATTTGAACCTTAAAATTTGTGATCATTTTTTCTAGTTCCTGAGTGTATTCTTTCTTGTCTTGATCTAGATGGATATTGGTGGCCACCCACCTTTTCCAACTGGCTCAAAACAGTTTTTTGACATTTTTGGCAATTTACTATTTTTAGTAGTTTTTACTTCCAGGGCCATTTTGAGGGCCTAAATGAAGGTTTTTTGGTATCGATCTCCTAAATAATATCCAAAGGAATGATTGATCCCCCAAAATGAATCTCCTCGATGATACCTTTCCAACGGGCTATCACACGCCTAAAATGAAGATCGTATGCAAAAGTTACAACCCCGGGAAGTTGATGTACTAGCTTACCCAAACGGGCCCCACATGACTTTTGGCGCTTCATCTCCTAGGGTTAGGTTTTTGGATGTCTAGGGTTTTTTTCATTCTTTCTTATTGTAAAAATTCCTTCAGAGCCTCATTGTAACTCTCTTCTTGCAAATTCACATTGCCGTCACATCTCTTCTCAGAGATAAGCCACCACCATTCTAGCAAGCTTGTTTCCGCTGCATTTTACAGTTTCAGCTTATTTCATTATTGAATAGAAAACCAATTTTACTGTATCTTTGTTATTTTGTGTTAAGAACCTGTTAATAATTTGTATTCATTTCATTCTTCTCATAAAATCCGGATCAGTGGTATCAGAGCGGTCTGCTCCTTGTCGTCTTAATGCATGTCCCCAACGAGGTCAGAGTACAAAGAGTTGGGTCTCGAACTTGTTTCTCTTGAGGACAGAAGCTCTCACACGCCCAAGAGACCTCCCATGGCATGAGAAAATAAATATGACAGGATAGGAGATCCTTTCAAACTATTGATTGAGGACTCCCTCATGCAACAGAGGAACGAGATGATGGATAGTTTCGCGCAAATCCTTCGGCGACTACCAACAGGCGATGCATCTTCTTCGAATGGAGGTGCTGCCCCCTTCAAGGTACAAATAAAATTTGATATTCCTATATTTGAAGGTTAGATAGACACAGATGTTGTAGACAAGTGGTTGAATCTACTAGAAGGGTATTTTTTTGTTCATAAATTTTTGAATAGAGAAAATATTACTTTTACGCTCCTCAAAGTCGTTCCCCATGTCAAAGATTGGTGGGAAACTTTCTGTGAGAAAAAGGAAATAGAGGAAACCTCATTATTTTTAGTCACGGCCACCTGGGAATCCTTCAGGGATGCTATTAAGGAATAATACTACCCTGTCGGAAGTTATGATGACTTGTATACCAAATGGACCACACTGTGGCAAGAAAGAGACCAAGCAGTGTTAGATTTCACAAATATCTTCCATACCTTGCGCACCAAGTTGGGTATCAAAGATTTAGAGAAACATCTGGTGCTCAAGTATCGCGGTGCTCTGCATAGATACATCCAGACCGAAATGAAATTTCTGGACATCTCATCCTTGGGCGTGCCCTACCGATATGCTGTCAAAATCGAGTAGAAGCTTAAACAAAAGACGCGAAAATTTGGGCCTGGGAACCCCTCACAACAAAATCCAGGAAAGGGCGGCCCCAACCCACTGAACAAAGGACAGAGAAAATATGGATAGTATCAAGACAACCAGTACAAGTCACAAGCAAAGAAGGACACCGGAAAGACAAAGAAAGATATCGGGAAGTGGTGCGACTTCCATAAGAGCCCTTGGCATAACACTGCTGACTTCCACTCAAAGCAGTCGCTGGTGGCCGAAGTGAAATCCTCTGAATCAGATGTAGATTCTGACTCTGAGATAGAACCAGAAAGGGGAAGATGGATCATTGATGCGGAACCCAGTGCCACCGTTGCTACCACCAAGCTCCATCCTGGTGAACCAGACGAGATAGAAGAAGGAGAGCGCCTCTTCCATTCACAGATGTGGGTAAAAGGCACCTCGTTGCACTTCATCATTGATAGCGGTAGTTAAAAGAGCCTCATATTAGCATAGGTTGTCAAGCGGTTGTCCCTACCAACAACGCCACACCCACAACCCTACACCATTGGATGGCTCCACCAAGGAAGCGATCTCTGCGTCAGCCAACAGTGCCGACTGTCATACGGAATCAATCCCTTCAAAGATGAGGTATTGTGTGATGTTGCTCCTCTTGAAGTTTGTGATGTTCTTTTGGGCCAACCTTATTTATGGAAATGTCATGCTGTATATGAGTCTAGGCCTCGTAGTGTTATTATTACTTTGAACAGGAAATTGTATAGGATACCTGAGGCAGTCCCACCTAGTGCTATTTCCTTGATCTCTACTAAGCAATGCAGGAAGGTCATCTCTCAGACGGGGAAGTTTGTATTCTTTGTGATTCACTCTCAGAATAAGAGAAAGATCGCAGCCACATCGAGGGTCTCTGCAGTGGACCTCTCCACACAGCAGAAGCAAGTAAATAAGGTCGTGGAAGAATACTCAGATATCTTCTCCTCACCTACAGGGGTACTTCTGCACTGCCAGGTCAAGCACCCCATCGATTTGACCCCCGATGCACCGCTGCCCAATGGGCCAGTCTATCATCACTCTTTGTTAGAGAATGAGGAGATCAAGCGACAGATCCAAGAACTGGTCCACAAGGGGCATATCCGCCCCAGCTCATCACCTTGCGGGAGCCCAATCGTGCTGGTACAGAAGAAAGATGGAACCTGGTGACTCTATATTGATTACTGGGCTTTGAATAAAATCACTGTCAGAAACTGATACCCGATTCCCTGAATCGATGACCTCCTTGATCAACTCACGGGGGCCAAATACTTCAGTAAGATTGATCTGAAGTCTAGCTACCACCAGGTCCCGATAGAACAGATAGATGTATGGAATACCACCTTCAAGTCAAAGGAAGGACTTTTTGAATGGTTGGTCATGCCCTTTGGTTTGACAAATGCTCCAGCCACTTTCATGAGGATGATGGACGATATCCTGTGACCATTGACCAATACTTTTGTAGTGGCGTATCTAGATGACATTCTAATTTACAACAAGACTTGGTTCGAACACTTGCAGCATATTCAGCAGGTTCTGCACACCCTACGACAACACAAGCTATATGCAAACCTAGAAAAATGATCCTTCGGCATGGACAGGGTCCATTACCTGGGCTACATCATTGATCAGCATGGCGTACATGTGGATCCAGCCAAGATCCAAGTCATTCGTGATTGGCCAGCCCCAACAACACTCACTGAGCTTCGGATCTTCTTGGGACTTGCTAATTTCTACCGCAGGTTCATGTTGGGTTTCTCCCATATTGCATGGGCCCTCAGCCAAATAAACAAGGGTGGTGTTAAGACGAAATTTGCATGGGGTCGGTCCCAAAAACAAGCGTTCGATGATTTGAAGCAGCGCTTGTGCTCAGCCCCAATACTTTCACTACCAGACCTGCAACATCCCTTTGAGATCGAGACAGATGCTTCAGACTATGTTGTGAGCACCGTTCTCACTCAACACGGCCACCCCATGGCCTATCATAGTGAGACACTGTCAGATACTGTCTGTAAGTACCCTACTTACGACAAAGAAATGTACTCCATTGCGCAAGCATGCCACCAATGGAAACATTACATTCTTGGGAAGGAGACAATCATCCACACTAATCATAAGCCACTGCACTTCATGCAGACACAGGGAAAATTGCAGAATGACTGCCATCAAAAGTGGTCCACATACTTGTAGCAATTCCACCTCAACATCAAGTATAAAACAGGAAGCACCAATTGCGTCGACGATTGCCTCAGTAGACCACCAGTCATGACACTCACCATGGTGCTAGATTCTTGCGGCCATGAGACATCTGGATGGCCCCAACTGTATGAGATAGACCCTGACTTCACCACCACCTACCAAATGTTGGGTGAAAATGTAGTTGTCGATAATTTCCATCTTCAGGATGGGTTGTTGTGTTGTCTGGGACATATCTGTGTTCCATCAAGTGAGGGAGAGAAGCTGATCTGGGAAGAACACTACAGTCAGGGAAACATTTCTACTATCCAAAACTTCGATAGGAGGTCAGCAAGTATATCAGGTCCTGCACTACCTGCGCTATTTCCAAATCGACCACTAAGAAATAGGGCATGTACACCCCTCTTCCTACTCCTGACAGGCCATGGGAATCCATCTCAATGGACTACATGTTGGGCCTCCCATCCACCAAGTGGGGAAATGACTGTGTTTTTGTGGTTGTTGATCACTTTTCTAAGATGGCGATTCTGGTTGCTTGCAAGAAGAGCATCACAACAGAGGCCACTTCCAAGCTCTTCTTTGAACGAGTCTGGGTACTTTTGGAATCCCAAAAACCATTGTCTTAGATTGGGATAGTCGATTTCTCAGCACATTCTGGTCGAGCCTTTGGTCACTGCTAGACACCAAGCTCACCAAATCCATGACCTTCCACCCCCAGATAGATGGCCAAATTGAGGTTGTAAATCGAATGATTGTGCATATCCTTCGCATGTATAATTCAAATAACCCTCACACATGGGATGAGAGCCTTCCCTATGTCCAACATAGCTACAACCGAGCCTTGCATAGCTCAACCGAACACATCCCCTTTCAAGTGGGGTTGGGATTCCAACCATTGGGTCCCATAGATGTTGCACTTCCCCTTGCGGTCACCTCAACTAACTCATCTCCTGCTCCAACTGAAGCTGACAAAGCCACCCGGTTCATTGAGCGGATCCAACACATCCACTAATAGGTTCAAGATATCCTACAAAAGTCCAATGATAAGTAAAAACAACACCATGATCAACATCGAGTGCCGCATAAGTTTCAGGTGGGCGACAAAGTTTGGTTGCACTTGCAGAAAGAACGCCTTACATGACCCCATCGAAAGCTTCACCCACTCTGTTATGGACCGTACACTATCACCAAGGTCATGGGAGATAATGATTTTGAGCTCAACATTCCTCCTTTCCTTGGCCTGCACCTAGTGTTCAACGTGGATGTCCTTCGCCCTTATTTCCCACCATTATTGGACACCTCAGAAGTAGAAGAACAACTGACACCAATAGAGCTCAACCCCGACTGCATACAACAGGCATCCAATGATTAGATTGTGGACAGATAGATCAAGGGGACTCGACAACAAAGGATCCAACTTTATCGAGTCGTCAAAGCAGGGCAGCTCCTGCACCAAGGCAAGTGGCTCACTCGGGGCCAAATTTAGCAAAAATTTCCTCATCTAATGGGGGACCTCAATGCAATGGAGACCATTTCTTCCTAAGGAGGGAGGATTGATCCAGATGGATATTGGTGGCCACCCACCTTTTCCAACTAGCTCAAAACAGTTTTCTGACATTTTTGGCAATTTACTATTTTTAGCAGTTTTTACTTCCAGGGCCATTTTGAGGGCCTAAATGAAGGTTTTTCGGTATAAAGCTCCTCAATGATAGCCAAAGGAATGAATGAGCCCCGAAAATTAATATCCTCGATGATACCTTTCCAATGGGCTATCACACGCCTAAAACATAGATTGTATGCAAAAGTTACAACCCTAGGAAGTTGATGTACTAGCTTACCCAAATGGGGCCCACATGACTTTTGGCGCTTCATCTCCTAGGGTTAGGTTTTTAGATGTCTAGGGTTTTTGGCATTCTTTCTTATTGTAAAAATTCCTTCAGAGCCTTATTGTAACTCTCTTCTTACGAATGCGTGCTGTCGTCACATCTCTTCTCAGAGATAAGCCACCACCATTCCAACAAGCTTGTTTCCACTGCATTTTACAGTTTCAGCTTATTTTGTTATTGAATAGAAAACCAATTTTACTGTATCTCTGTTATTTTGTGTTAAGCACTTGTTAATAATATGCATTCATTTCGTTCTTCTCATAAAATCCGAATCATGTCTAGTTCCTCTTGTAGCTTCTTGCTTTTCTTCTTTTCTCTTCTTATAACTTCTATGGCAGACAATAATTCTTCTCGGTAGTCAACTTCTGCCTCTTCATATTCTTCTGCAATGTCTTCTTTATAGAATTATTCTATTTCCATGAATATAACTCTTTTTGTCTCACTATCACTGACTTCATCTTCATTTGACGAGAAGATGTCTTCTTTGGTGCAAAATATTTTCTTGAAAGCTTTATTTATGGTTCTTTTGCTTTTATATGTTTTTTTTTCTATTTGAGTAATATTCATCATTCCTCTTATTTTTCTTATGAGGACATTTGTTAGCAAAATGAACAATATCGTCATAATTAAAACAAATCAATGTAAGATTACCTTTATATCTATCATTGGTTCCCTTGTTCAATATTCTGATAAAGTTGGCCACTTCTTCATCATCTTCCGAGATGTCACTGTTGTTGCTATATCCTTTTTCCTTTTTCTTTCCCTTTTTCTTTGACCTTTTGGATGCTTTGAAAACTGCTTCTTTTATATCTGGATTTTCCTGTTCAGTTCTCATTTCATATGGTGTGAATATTCCATGTAGTTCGTCCATGCTTATTGAGTCTATATCTTCTCTTTCTTCTAGAGATGATATTTTAGGATCAAATCTCATAGAAAGAGATCTTAGTACCTTTTGAACAATTACAAATTCTTTAATTTATTCTCCCAATCCTATGATTTCATTTACTATTTCATCGACTCATAAGAAGTACGCTGCAATATTCTCATCTTCCTTCATCTTTAGTTGTTCGAACTAACCTCTGTAAGTTTGAAGATTTACTGCTTTGAATTTTGAATTGCCTTCATAAATGTTTTCAAGCTTCTCCCAAATATCTTTAGAGGATTTACAATGTATAACTTTGGTGTATACCGATTCACAAATACCATTCGGAAGTGCATTTTTGGATTTTGAATTGTTTTGGCTGATTTTTATTTCTCTTTCATTTGTCAGCGGAACTGTTGTTTCTTTGTATCCGTCTATAACTGATTGCCAAATTTCAAATCCATGTGCCTGTATATATGTTTTCATCCTTATGCTCCAAAATGCATACTTATGTCCGTCAAACTATGGTATTCCATTTTTATACATGTTTTTTCTTTCCATGATCTACCTTTCAGTGGTTAAACTGATTTATGAAGGAACCTGCTCTGAAACCAATTGTTGGATTACTTAGAAATCATCATCAAAAGAATTTATCCTCCCTTGAATTTCAACCTTCTTTACTTCACCTTCCCTCTGAAATTCGTCTTATATATCCTTTGGTTACCTCAATCACTTGTAGATATTCAATATTTTCAAGTGTGATTAAAATGAGAGAGCCTTACCTCTTATTTATACTTTCATGTAGCTTCCTCAAGGGGTTACCTTTTAACCATCTTAACCCACTTTCCTTATTTTAGGGTTTACCCACTTCTGACCACTTGTCCACTTAGTAATTTCTCCTTTAACTTTACTATTTAAATAATTTATTTTGTATCCACTTTGAATTATAGTACACTCATCACTTCACTTTATTATTTATATTCTAAAATCTCTTAAACCACTTTCCTTATTTTAGGGTTAACCCACTTCTAACAACTTGTCCACTTAGTAATTTCTTCATTAACTTTATTATTTAAATGATTTATTTTGTATCCACTTTGACTTATAGTGCACTCATCACTTCACTTTATTATTTAAATAATTTCTTCTCTGCAACCACTTTGACTACTTTGACCTTTTGGGGCTTCTAGATGACTCATGAGGGTTCTCCAACTTCACATAGCCATAACTCTCTAACCGTGAGGAGTTATGTGACGTTCCACATACCACTGGAAATGGCATGAAATTTATTATCCATATAGAATAGTCTTTCTTGAAAATACATCAAAACACATATCATTATCCATCAAACAAACTTGGGTCCATTACCGAAACCTTTGTGCTACCAAAATTTACTACCAGACTTTCTTCAAGGGTTGACATCAATGAAAACCAACCCAGTTAATAAACAACTACAATGAAATCATAATGTCTGTACCTTATTTTGAAGGAATTCTTAATGATGTCTTATTCTTTAATTCCATGGGGTATTCACTCAATGAACCTGTGACATAGCACCTTTGTTTGTGGGATATTAAATAATACCCCTAATCTCTTAAACCCCCATCCCAATACAAATTTCCAATAAGAAAAACCCTTATTTTTACTAGATACCCCTTTTTATACCCCTCGATACCTATAAACCCCTTAAGACCCCACACCCGCCCAATACCT
The DNA here is from genome assembly GCA_032191745.1 of Picea mariana. NCBI lineage: Eukaryota > Viridiplantae > Streptophyta > Pinopsida > Pinales > Pinaceae > Picea > Picea mariana. The sequence continues at coordinate 158,725 of JASDQU010737722.1, read as the reverse complement.
ACAATATATTGATTTTATTTTTCATAATTTAAAAACCCCTTTTTTGAATGAACGTGATAAGATATTAGTCAACAAGGTGAAGCCCCCATGTTTAATTCTCACTTGGTGATATCTAGATCTGAGATCAATCTTTGAAAACATTTGTGCGCCCCTCAACTGATCAAAGAGACCATCTATCCTCGGAAAAGGATATTTTTTCTTCACTATTACTTTTTTCATCTTCCTGAAGTTGATACAAAGCCTCAATGTACCATCCTTCTTTTTCACAAAAAATGAAAGGGCACCCCATGGTGACACACTTGGGTGTATATACCCCTTCTTCAAAATCTATTCAAGTTGCATCTATAATTCCTTTAGCTCTGGCGTACTCATCCTATAAGGACTCTTGGATGTGGGTGCTACTCCAAGCATCGTATTTATAGAGAAATCAATATATCTTTTCGGGGGAAACCCAAATATCTCTTTAAAGACATCCTCAAATTATTTCAATACTACGCGGTATTCAACTTTTGGCACTTTATCCTTAGGTTCCTCCTCCATGTGTGCTGCAAATACTTGACATCCTTTCCTGTAACTTTTCTTCAATTGCAAGGGTGAAACTTCTCTGATAGTTACAAATATTGGAATTCCTTGAACCGTTCTTAAGTTTCCTACCTCATCCAAGCAAGTAAATGACTTGTTGTAATAGTCTAGAATGAAATGATGTTGGTCTAACCATTCCATACCAATGAGAAAATCATACGATCCCAAAGGTATGATATTGAAATCAACTTTTGTGGGAATTCCATTCATTTCCATTGGACATTCCTTAGCCATCTCGTTAATTTTCCTTTTTTCTCTTGTATCCAACTACACCAACGAAGGTTTTCCAAGATTTCTTCTTGGAAATTGGAATCTTTCCACTTCATTCATGTGCGACTGAAAATCAGATTGCTTTTTATCTATGGCTGTGTAAATACTTAGCACATTTCTTCCCATGTATTCAATTGTCATAGTTTGTTGTACATTGTGCACAATCCTCGCTTTTTCACCTCTTTGAGGGAAATATCTGCGCATATGATCTCCACCACAAACCCAACATTGAACAAGTTTTCACCTTGGTTTTTTCCCCACTGTCTCCATAATTTTGGGCTCCCTGGGAGTTGGATGTCCTTGTGTAGTATTTTTGAAAAATGGTAGCTTAATCCCTTTCTTCCTCTATTCCACCTTGCTTTTCATCTTGTCTTCCAAAGAATTTTGAAAAGTCAGTCTTCCCCTTTGCTATTCATAAATACATTTAACATGCCTTATGGTTTCCTCCAATGTATTGGGGTCATAATATTGTATCTTGTCATTGATAAATGAGTGTATCCCACTCAGGTACCTCTAAATTTTAACTTGCTCATCATTAATGGATGCGACATATTTCATCAGCTCTAAGAATATTCTTTCATACTCATCTATTTTCATACTCCCAATATTGAGTTCAAATAACTCCTTCATTTTCTTATCATAGTATCTCTTGGTTAAGTATTTATTTTTAAAATACCTCTTGAAAGTTGAAATCCCTCCAAGTAACCTTTTTCTCGTCAATGTGTTGCACTTGCACGAATTGATCCCACCACATTGATGATTTTTCTTTTAGTTGATAGATGGCAATACTCCCTTTTGCTTACGCAAAATAATTATGCAGCTATAAGTACTTCCTCATACCCAACAACTAGGTATTTGCATATTCATCCTTCTTGTGCTCACCATCAAAGGTAGGAGGCTTGATCTTATTCATTTCCTCATGTATCTTGTCCATCCCAATCCTTCTCTTGTGATTTACTACAGGAGATGGACTTGATCTACTTTTCACTTTCCTAAATGAATGCTTTGGTGAGTGGTGGTGATTCCTTTCAACACTTCTTGTTTCTCTTATCTTCTCATCATCAGACCTGTGACTTCTTGACTTGCTTGACTCTGTCTCCTTATCCATTTTATTTTCTATTCTATCCAAGATTTGCATCAACTTGATATTGAAGTCATCTTACTTCTCCTTAGATTTCACAAGCATTTCATTATCAAATTTATAGCTTTGGACATCCTTTTGCAGTCCTTTTATGGTTTCTACCAAGTTATGCACTCCTCCTTAGATTCTGTACCATCAGCACCCGAACTGAAATACAAATACCAGAATTCATCATCATGGATATAATCTCTCTACACATATTCCATGCTTTTTGAATTTTTGCACTGATTATGTCCTGATATAATTTTCACCATTTTTTTTAAATCCTTTCTTTTGAACCTCGTGTACGCACTAGTATTCAACACGTACCAATGTGCAATGTCAATATTTAAAATATACACCGTGTATTAGTATTTCACATGCACCACAAATGTTTCTCTGCGCAACTACAATTTTAGTGTGCACACCTGTACACCATTTTTTTTTTGCGCATTTCTAGTGCCACACCCCACAATGTCAAAAATTTAGCGTGCATACTTGCACATTATTATTTTAGGTTCACCATGGCCGCATTGTAATTCCAAATTCGACCATTTACTAGTCCAAATTTTTTCCTTAAGTAGAAATTCGGCTGATACAGGCTCATTGTTCAAACCAGGTCTTTGATACCAATTTGTAACATCCCCGTTACCAAACTTCTCTAATACCAAATTTTTAACATCCCCATTACCAAACTACTCTGATACCAATTTGTAACATCCCCATTACCAAACTGCTCTGATACTAATTTGTAACGTTACCCAACTTACTACTGAGCAATGCTACTCCAAAATCTAGTGCACATATTCTAATCTATAACATTAGTCTACGCAAAAATACTTGAATTAACGTGCTCTAATATAATTTGGGTCACAACCCACAAATTTTACTCTTTTTGCACAACTTATAACAATGGAAGTAACACAATAAAAATGCGCACACAAGAATATTGAGAACATAACTTTACTGTGTGTGTAATCCATTCTAAACATGTGATATCTACTACGCATGCAACCATTCTGGCATCACACATCAATTATGTTTTCATGATGCGTGCAAACTACTTACTTGTGCACACAAGCAAATCTAGCCTCTTGTACACACAAAGTATTTCCCTGTGTGCACGACCATTCTAACTTCGCCTTGGAGACTCATAACCATTATCATAAGGTTAAATTAACAAAAAGAACTAATAATAATTGTCATACTCATGGATGACTACAAATACTGAATATCAACACCACACTTACATGTGCAATCACCATTACATATAATAACAACAATTAATTATATGCAACAACACACGAGAATTAAATCCATATTAAACATAGATAATTAGGCACACAGTAAATGAGAAAAGCACATAAAGACACTTATCTTTTATGAAAAGTCACCAACTGCATTCATAACTCAGACATTCCTCCCAACCATAGACTCTTTTTCTCATATACTTTAAACAATAGGTCACCCCTGAGCTGGGGCTTAACTCCACTGGGGAAAAATGGTTCCTAATGCGAGACTAAGGTCTGATAATCAATAGAATTGTTCAGTCTAAGGTGCCATTGCTGAAACTAGCTTAAAATATCTCATTCCACACATGCATGTCCCACCCAAGGAAGTGTTCCCCTTCTATGCTCAGCAGTCTCTTGGCTGTGCCACTTCCCATCCATGGTTTCAACAACAGGCCGAACATGAAGTCTCAGAGCCCTGCAAATAATGCCTAGTGCACCAGGGAACAATTACCAGCAAAACTATCACCTGGAGAGAATTATCACAGGCTTGACAACCCACCTCCTTGACAAAAAATATCTCACCTAGAGAGAATAATCACGGGCTTGACAACTCGCCTCTTCGACAACAAAAATATGGTTACAATACAAAAAACCCCTTACAATATTTTTGTTACAGATAAGGTAATGGTCATCTTTCCTCGGTTGGTTCGACCCCTTATTCCCATAAGAATTGAATGACTCCCCACCTAGAATGAGTTCTCCCCAAAAAACACTCAAGCCAACAATATATATTGCATGCCTTGAACTAGGCACTTGTCACCTTCAGAACTAGCTTTAGCCACTTGGTGACTCATTTTCATCCCTCAGGAACTTAGGATAAATAAATATCCATAAATTACAATTTTTAGAAATATTAATAAAATATTCCCTAGGACTTAAGTCCTCCCCTTTTCATTTTTGGTGGAGTTATCCCCCCATATATTTTCACATGATTTGTCTATGTGCAACGATATGATATTATTAATAACTTGAGTGTGATTACATTTTACAAGGACAAGATCGTTGGCCTATTTGCGTCCTAGCTCACCAGCCTCTTAACCACAAAGGCTCTTCGACCTCAAATACATATACATCATATATATAGATATATACAACTCATATCGATGTGCATTTCAAGGTAATCCCTGCACACTTACTCAAGTGTGCACAACACTGTGAAATGTGCACACCCTTTCTTTGATGTCCTACCACGTGCACTTACCTAGGTGTGCACAATACTATGAAATGTGTACACCCTTTCTTTGACAACAATCCTTGTGCTCTACTCAGGTGCGCAAAAAAAAATACTTGGTGCCAATGAATCACCATCGTATATGTACATTTACATTTACAATTGGTACCAACGACTCATCGACCTATGTGTACAATTACAAAGGGTTTAAGATTAGGGACATTACAGTGGAGCCTATGTGGCACTGCCATGTCAACAAAGTTTTGTGTCATAGGTGCATTTGACACCTAATTGGGATTTAGTTATGCCAGCTAGGGGGGTAAAAATGTTCATCACGTTCTTATTATGGCCACATTATCTTGATCTGTATGTCAATTATGCCTCCTAGGAGGGCTAGAAATGTTTGGATTGGGGTAAATATTCTCATGTTGTCTTGATCAAGACATGAATTATGCTTGCTATGGGGGATAAAATTGTTTGGCAAGGGCTAATTATGCCCGCTTTCCCTCCAAACATCAATTAAATGTGAATGTACAAGAGATATGATTGGTAAGTACAAGGATTAATGGATGAGCATAACACATATTAGAAGTTTTCATAATGTGGGTAGGATGGATAGTACTCGACCTAGATCAACTATGCCGCTATATAGGCTATGAGTGAATTTCAAGTCAAATGTTGGTTAATGTGACATCTGAAGTCATATGATGGTTGGTCCTGATTGGTACTGTTATGTCCCAGAGTTACCCTTTGTATAACGAAGGGACAATACTCCATGGAATAATAAGTATCTTGTTGATTGGTTAAGTCTATGTAATCCGAGTGCCCCTGGGGTTTCTTAGGACATTGAATCCATTTAGATATTTAGAAATGCAAGTTAAACAACATAAAATTCAAATTTTTCCTAGATTTAGATCACCAGATTTAGGTAAAAAAATGTCAATTAAACGTAGAACATTTAGACTACACCACCATGGGGGAAACTTGGGAAGGATTCAAGTGGCCTTCTTAGAGGTCACAATACTACACCCATATGAAGATGGTGCCACTAGTCAAGAATAAGAACTCCACATCAACGTTGATAGTCTAGGAGGCCACAAGACAAAGAAAGGGGAGTCTCCAACAACAATGGGAGGACAAAATCAAATGGAGCACATATTTAGGGGAGGAATCGATTATTCCAACAATTTCAAGGGAGTGCGATAGTACAAGGATATGGGAGACAAAGTAGTTCGTGAGAAGGAATATTTCTGGGTTGGTCGAGCCAAATGAGCGTTGAAGGTGTTTGACCTAGGTATAGAATACCCTGGTAGTTGCTTAGGAAAAAGACCATAACAATTGGTAAACATATAAATTTTTGGTATCAATCCTTTCCATCCCCACCATAGTCTTCTTCCTCAAGCTCATCCCCAATACTTTTACTGCTCTCTTCCCGTCTAGTGGTGTACCCTCCATATTCATACCACATTTTGTATATTCCATTAGAACCTTCGATGCACTACCAATTTTGGAACCCATTGGAACTGTAATCTACTTCAGTACCCACCCACAGTGTGAAGTTGGTGACTGGATAAAACACCCTTTTAAGTATCGATTGCAATGGATGATTGGAAACAACAAGGCATAGTGTGCCTCAAGTAATAATCATTGCCTCAAAGTTGTAACATATGGCTTGAGGAGCTGTGAATACATATAAATTTAGTTATGATCCACTTATGTAAGAAACCTATGGGTCATGGTGGTCTCCACGGGGAACAAAATATATAAGGTTGTAACAACTGGCTGGAGGACCTATGAATACATGTAAAGTTAGTTATGATCCACTTATGTAAGCGATCTATGGGTCACGGTGGTCCTCATGGGGAACATAACATATAAGTTTGTAAGTAGAGAGATAACAAAGGAGAGGCCATTTAGAGATTCTTTAGGAGGAATCTTCATAGAGGAGAAAGTTGTAGAATTTGTATTACTATTTTCCCAGTTTTGTAATGGATATTGTATATGTGATGTCTGTCATGTAAGGATCCTTCTATACTTATGGGGAATTAATGGAATGTCATTAATGCTTTTGAATCGTACTTGTCTTATATGTGATGCTTGTTGTGATCTTCAGTGATTATCTGCAATATTTAAGTGATATTTAATTCATCTCTTTAATAATGTCTGAATCTACCTACATGAAATATTTATATTTTAGGTTTTTCTTTATGAGACAAAAATCATTGTATTGATATTTCTTGTGGAAATGACATACACATTGACGAGATTCCTTCTACTTTTAACGTTAGAATCAATTTTCTTTATATACTGCCTCTATAATATAAGAATATATACTATGCTTATGACTTTGACTCTTACAATCATCCTTATATAGGTCACTCTTTACACAAATAGTTCCACAACTTCGTATTGATGCTAAGAAAAAACCATGAGACAAACTCTCTCTAATTAGTGCTTCCTTTGATAACTGATCAACTTTGTGGTTGAATTCTCGGTAGACATGAGCGAAGGAAACCTCTTCAAAAACTATTTTCTTTTCCATAATACTATTGAAAATAAGCCCCAACTCCAAGTTATAAATGTTACATTTACCATTTTCCCATTCCATCATAAGTTTAGAGTCACAAAAGACTTGTATCATCTTAACCTGCCTGCCCATTGCAACCTTAATTAGGATTCAGATGACATAGATTTCTTCTATATTGTTTGTGCCCAAACTTGCCCAATGTTGTATGATACCTTAGATTTGAGTCGTGAAAGATTTTGGAGATGTTTTTTAATCATAGTAGACCTAGTCATGTTGTTTATTTTTCATTTTCAAGTTTAAAAAGGGAGGTCGTGCAAAAGAGGTAAATTTTTCCTTGTAATTTGCAAGGTATAAACTGTACTAAGTGACTAAATGAAAATGCACGACCAAGATTCCCTGTAGATCCAAAATTTGTTTTATAAGTTTTAATATGGATTTACATAAATGATAAATTTACCCGTGCATCTAAAGTTAAATTGAAGAACACGAGAGGTTTCTTTCATGCACCTAGAATTGGGATTTCATGTAAATTTGAAGGGAAAACTGCATCATCCTCAAATGCACGCCCTAGTCTCCAATTGATCCAAATTTGGTAGTTCATCTTGCATAAGATGTAGTTTTTTATTTCACACTTGTCTATAAATTTATATTGGAATTTTGAGATATAAACCTACTTGGTGTGCATAAAGGATAAAAATCGCATTGTAAAACCAAAGTGCTAAATTGTTAAAGTTGGATATATTAAACTGCTTGCCCAAAGTTTGCTAAGGATCCAATAATTTAGTATTTAATTTGTAAATTGATCATTCCAACATGTATAACTTGTTTGTACAATTAGTAATGTATTTACACTCCAAAAAGGATGATTTCTATGCACAAAGATTCATGGAATTTTGATGAATCAAAGGATGGTGGGTTAGGAGATAAACCAATGTCAGTTTTTCATTAAGAGTCATCAAATATTCTTCTGTGGAAAAATAGGCAAGAAATGCATAGTAAAACCATAGAAATGCAAAAATTGTTTGTAAAAAGTAACCCAATATTGTATTATACCTTAGATTTGAGTTGTGCAAGTTTCTAGTGATGTGGGTTATCATACTAGACTTTCTTATGTTATTTATTTTTCAATTGCAAGTTTAAAAAGGGTGGTTGTGATAAAGAGGCAAAGTTTTCCTTGCAATTTGCAAGGTATAACTTGTACTAAGTGACTAAATGAAAATGCACGCCCAAGCTTCCATGTAGCTCCAAAAGTTATTTTATAATTTTTAAGATGGAGTTACATAAATGGTTAATTTACCTGTGCATCTAAAGTTCAATTGAAGAACATGAGAGGTTGCTTTCATGCACCTAGAATTGGGATTTCCTGTAAATTTTAAGGGAAAACTACCTCAACCTCAAATGCACTCCCTAGTATCCAATTTAAGACAACTTTGGTGGTTCATATTACATAAGATGTAGTTTGTGATTTCACACCTATATATAAACTTGTATTTTCATTTTGAGACATAAACCTACCTGGTGTGCATAAGGATAAAAATTGCAATGTAAAACCAAAGTGACAAATCGTTAAAGTTGGATATATTAAACTGCCCACCCAAAGTAAGCTAAGGATCAATAATTTAGGATTTAATTTGTAAATTGATCATTCCAACATGTATAACTTGTTTGTACAATTAATAGTGCATTTACACTCCAAAAAGGATGATTTCTATGAAAAATAATTCATGGAATTTTGATGAATCAGAGGATGGTGGGTTAGGAGATAAAACAAGGTCAGTTTTGCATTAAGAGTCATCAAATACTCTTATGTGTAAAAATAAGCAAGAGATGCATAGAAAAAACATAGAAATGCAAAAACTGCTTGTAAAAAGTAACCCAATATTGTATTATACCTTAGATTTGAGTTGTGGAAGTTGTTGAGGATGTGGTTTATCATAGTAGAATTTCTCATATTGTTTATTTTTCAATTGCAAGTTTAAAAAGGGTGGTTGTGCAAAAGAGGCAAAGTTTTACTTGTAATTGGCAAGGTGTAAACTGTACTAAGTGACTAAATGAAAATGCACGCCCAAGCTTCCCTATAGTTCCAAAAGTTGTTTTATAAGTTTTACGATGGAGTTACATAAATGGTAAATTTACCTATTATTGAAGAACAAGAGATATTTCTTTCATGCACCTAGAATTGGGATTTCATGTAAATTTGAAGGGAAACTACCTCATCCTCAAATGCACGCCCTAGTCTCCAATTTGAGCCAACTTTGGTGGTTCATCTTGCATAAGATGTAGTTTGTGATTTCACACCTGTATATAAACTTATATTGGCATTTTGAGACATAAACCTACCTGGTGTGCATAAAGGATAAAAAAATGAATTGTAAAACCAAAGTGCCAAATTGTTAAAGTTGGATATATTAAAATACCTTCCCAAAGTTCACTAAGGATAAATAATTCAGGATTTAAGTTGTAAATTGATCATTCCAACATGTGTAACATGTTTGTACAATTAGTAGTTCATTTACACTCCAAAAAGGATTATTTGCATGCACAAAGATTCATGGAATTTTGATGATTCAAAGGATGGTGAGTTAGGAGATAAACAAAAGCCAGTTTTGCATTAAGAGTCATAAAATACGCTTTTGTGAAAAAATAGGCAAGAGATGCATAGTAAAACCCTAGAAATGAAAAAATTGTTTTTAAAAAGTAACCCAATGTTGTATTATACCTTAAATTTTAGTTGTGCAAGTTGTTGGGGATGTGGTTTATCATAGTAGGCATGCTCATGTTGTTTATTTTGCAATTGCAAGTTTAAAAAGGGTGGTTGTGCAAAAGAGATAATGTTTTCCTTGTAATTTGCAAGGTATAAATTGTACTAAGTGACTAAATGAAAATGCATGCCCAAGCTTCCCTGTAGCTGCAAAAATTCTTTTATAAGTTTTAAGATGGAGTTACATAAATTGTAAATTTACCTATGCATCTAAAGTTCAATTGAAGAACATGAGAGGTTGCTTTCATGCACCTAGAATTGAGATTTCATGTAAATTTGAAGGGAAAACTGCCTCAGCCTCAAATGCACGCCCCCGTCTCCAATTTGAGCCAACTTTGGTGGTTCATCTTGCATTAAATGTAGTTTTTGATTTCACACCTATCTATAAACTTATATTGACATTTTGAGACATAAACCTACCTGGCGTGTATAAAGAATAAAAATTGCATTGTAAAACCAGAGTGCCAAATTGGTAAAGTTGGCTATATTAAACTACACAACCAAATTTGGATAAGGATCAATAATTTAGGATTTAATTTGTAAATTGATCATTCCAATATGTATAACTTGTTTTTACAATTAGTAGTGCATTTACACTCCAAAAATGATGATTTCTATGCACAAATATTCTTGCCATTTTGATGATTCATAGGATGGTGATCGAGGAGATAAACCAAGGTCAATTTTACATTAAGAGTCTTAAAATACTCTTTTGTGCAAAACTAGGGAAGAGATGCATAGTAAAACCATGGAAATGAAAAAACTATTTTTAAAAAGTAAATGTTGTATTATACCTTAGATTTGAGTTGTGCAAGTTGTTGGGGATGCAGTCTATCATAATAGACCTAGTCATGTTGTTTATTTTTGAATTGCAAGTTTAAAAAGGGAGGCTGTGCAAAAGAGGCAGATATTTACTTGTAATTTGCAAGGTTTAAACTGTACTAAGTGAGTAAATGAAAATGCATGCCCAAGCTTCCATGTAGCTCCAAAATTTGTTTTATAACTTTTAAAATGGAGTTACATAAATGGTAAAATTACCTATGCATATAAGGTTCAATTGAAGAACATGAGAGGTTTCTTCCATGCACCTATAATTGGGATTTCATGTAAATTTGAAGGGAAAATTGACTCAGCCTCAAATGTACGCCCTAATCTTAAATTTGAGAAAAAATACTCTGTAATTTGCAAGTTTGAACTTGTACTATGTGAGAACATTAAAATGCACGCTCAAGCTTATTTATAGCTCAAAATTTATATTTGAAATTAAAAAATCACCTTATTATTATTTTATATATTTTTAATTTGAACTTATGTATATGGGTGTTTTGGGGGAGAGTGAGGGAGACAGGCAAAGTATTTGGGGGAAAAAGAGAGAGAAAGAGGGAGATGAGGGGAGGGATTGAGTGATCATGCGAGAGATCATCAAAATGAGAGAGAGAGAGTGGTGGGATCATTACATAGGAGCAGGGGGAGAGAGTGAATAGGAGACAAAGAAATATTATTTCCATTGTCTAGGTCATGGTATAGGTATAGGTGTAGGTCATTTTATAGGTATAGGTCATGGATGGAATGAATCCCGTATACAGATTACATGTGGAAGGGAAGATCGAGGCACATGTTGATAGTGTCGTTAAAAATGAAAAAAAGACAACTCTTGTTGTCTCTCTCCCTTTGTGTGTACATCATGGTCTAGGTGCAGGTACTCTAGGTCATGGCCTAGGTCTAGGCCATGGTTTAATGCAGGTAACATTTCACTATGATTTATTTGATGAGAATATTTTGAGAACATTATTAATATAAATGAAGTAAGTTAAATTAATACTCACAATTGATATATGATAGAATATGTGACTGTGAGAGTGAGAGAGAGGAAGACAAAGAGGGAGGGTAGAGAGAGATTGTGTGTGAGAATGTGAGAAGGGAGAGAGAGGAAGACAGAGAGGGATGGTAGAGAGAGAGAGTGTGTGAGAATGTGAGAGGGATAGAGAGAGGTCGATAGAGATATGGAAGGAGAGAGAATGTGAGAATGTGTGTGTGTGTGTGTGAGAGAGAGAGAGAG
>JASDQU010737722.1:130818-140875 GCA_032191745.1 Picea mariana | reverse complement strand
ATATATATATATATATATATATATTTACGTAATCCATAGGTGGTCTTTCCAATATAAGCATACAGCCACCATTTTTGATCAAAACACCATACAGACAATCTTATACTGAAACCATTCATAATTTCACAAACCATGAACATACATGTCAGAATATTAATTTCAAGATACGAGATATAACACTTATCAAAAAAACACCAGGTTTGATGCAACTGCTGAGAGGGGTGCTAGTTTCCACCCAACCGTAGGCTCAGCGATTCCAAATGGATTTACCATTAGCCACCCTCGAGCTTAGACCACGATGTTGTGAGACTGAGTCTCTGTTCATCAGAAGTCGAGAACGAAGGTTACTCTCCTTCTTCTCTGCTTATCAATCACTCTGTATATTTTTCCAGAGTCCTTCTGATTTCTCCCCTCTTGCGATCTCTATCGCGACCGCCCCCTTTCACACCTCTTTCCTGCCTTTTCTTTTCTGGTTAGGTTGCGTGTGGCATGAACTTCCCCACGATGGTCAGGTCTGAGGCTTTCACGGATGGGAGGTTTACCCCCATCCCTCATTAACTCATGAGGAGCCTCTTCACCTACCAACCTGGCGAGTAATTCATTTCGGGGCCAGCGAGTCGCTCTTGATCTTCAGGCCAGTGAAGACCAAATATGGTATTGGTTTCGGTGGAAGTTAACTCCACCATTCCAGGTGCCTTCCACCACCTTTCATCAGCCATCGTGGTCTCTTTTCATCACATCCCCCTCCCAGTAGTCCTGCAACATATATTCATACATTATTTACATTCGGCGACATTTTATACTAAGGTCCATTCAAAATCACACATTCACATCTTTGAGTTTGCCATAGTTATTGGACAACATAGTTATTTTTACAGACTAGGGGAAACAAGGTTTTACAATAACTAAGAAACGAGATGACTTGGTGAGTGTGAAGTTAATCCCATCCATCCTGCCTGACCACATCCTGCCTCTAGCTGGTGCGGTGAATCGTGACAGTGTTCCCAGGGACTTCGACTACACCTTGGTCACTACGTACCTTTCGAAGGGGATACACACAAGAAAGCCTCAGCTGGATAAGATCATGACACTAAAGATCAGTGACTTTAACCTAGGGGATCGAAAGAAATTTAGCATGCTCACCCCTCACAGGTATTTAACTAGGACGAAGGGCAAGAAGTCAAGGGTAATCACCCAACCATGGACTATGGACCTTGCGCAGTCCACTATTCTGAACCTGATGAAAATACCCCATTTTGGAAGGCACCAGGAGGTTAACGTGTGCGTTAAGCTCCTGATGTCAAGCTTCCATCGCAGTTATTTGTGGCTAGACATACGCTTCACCGTCGATTCGATGTTGATCCATTGGATCATCGGATTGAGCATGCAGGGACTAGACCTGCAAGACTTTTACCCAGGAAGGTTGTAGACCGCACCCTAGTGAAAAAGATTAAATATACATATGACAATGTAGAGAAGGGTAAGCGAGGCTACAAGGTAGCCTCCATCCAGAATGGCATAATGCACCTTGATTTCCAGTTGATTGTTGGTAAGATATTCCAGAAGAACAAAAAGAAGGGAACACTACATAGTATAATTCCCTTGGAAGAGGAAACTTCAACCCTCGTGGCGGATTCAGAGGAAGAAGACAAAAGAGGTCCAACAGTTGAGAAATGCATCTGAATAAACTGCTTCAGAATCACTTGGAGGAGGAGGTCATGATGAAGTATATAAAGAAGAGAAAAATGGAAAAGAAGATCAGCAGAAGCAAGGCGAAGTAACACTACCACAGAATCCCCCTAATGATGTAGATCCATCTAACAAAAGAAAGGTTTCTCCCATGAAACCCACATTGCAGAAGAAGTCAAAAGCTAGTAAGACCAAGTTGTAGACTATGCTCATGCTCAATGACTTTGACTTCATCATCGTAGCAGTATCAGATGCCTCGAAAGATCTTTTGCAGATAAATGAAGCTAAGTAAGAGACCATGTATGAAAAAATTGAAGCAGAACTATGAGGGGTACAACAGGCCCTTCACTCTAGCCGCGTAGTGTCCACTGCGCCCCCACCATCAGAAGAAACAAAGTTGGGAGATGAGCCTACCCAACTCTGCATACTAGCTGATGCAACTGAAGCTCGCCTTCGTCATGCACAGGAAGAAACAGAACATGCCACAATGGCCCTGAAGTAAGCACAAGAGGGAGTAATAGAGAAATGCAGGGCTGGGATGCAGGAGAAGGTTGCCCTCTAAACGAAGTTTGAAGTGGACAATGCACAGATCCAGCAAGAGAAAGAACAGTTGTTTGTAGAGCAGGTCAGAGTCAAAGAAGTAGTCAACATAGCACTTCGCTCTGTGACGGGCTTAGAGAAAAAGGAGGAAGACCTAGTAGAGCATAAAGTGGTGAGGCTTGTTGAATCCATTCAGCAACTTCAACAGAGATTGGAATATTTATAGCTACAAACAGTACCAAGTACTTCACAAGACGTGCGAGACCAAAGAGAAGCAACTTCCCAGAGCGCAGTTGAGAGGATCAGAGCATTAGCTTTGGAATGTCAACAACTTAGCAGTAGAAGTGCACAGACATATGAGCGACTTACTGAGGACCCTGAACTAAAGACACTGGAGTCACAACTCCAGAAGGCATAGAAGAAAGCAACAACAGTACAGGCATAATTGAAGCTCTTGTCAACAGTTGAGAGATTGAAACGATCCTAGGAATAACGCACTGTTTAACAACACATCCATGCCATACAGAGCAAAGTCATGGAAGTAACTCAGAAGCTCCAACCATTCAAGGATGCATCTTGCCAATTGTTCAAAGAGATTGAAGGGCGAGGAGCAGAACTAGAACAAGTAGTCACTGCAGTTGAGAAACGCTTGGAAAGAATTGTGAACGAGGCAGTTCTTCAGGATTTCATCCAGCAGGAGGCCTTGGCGTAGTAGCAGTTGGAAGTAGCTCAAGCTCGCTCGAGGATTTTGAGGCAGAGCTACCCAAGTCAGAGTGACTCGGGACAAGTCACAGGTGAGTGTTGGGGGCATGTTATCCCTTGACCAAGCTTTGGAGATCCTTAGTTTGGTTTGACCTATTTTGGGACTTTGACAGGTTGTTGAAGGCATAGCGCAAGTCGAAGCGGAGATCGCAGGATATCGACCCCTTTTAGGGATTTTTTGGGATTAGGGTTTATGTAACAGGTATGGGGATGTCGACCCATGGGTTTACCCATGTTTAGTCCCATTTTGTAATGTATAAATAGAAATCTAGGTGATGTAAGTAGGTGGTGCTAAGGGAAAGTAATGGCCAAGGTGATAAGGGCAAGTAAAGGCCAAGGTGTTAAGTGCAATTGAAGGACAAGGTTCTAAGGGCAAGTGAAGGCCAATGTGCTAAGTACAAGTGATAGTTGTAAATGCTTTGTGCATACTGTGTGAGGATTGCAAGGCTAAGTGCAAGTGACTGTAAGAGATTGTGTAAAGGCTTTGTGATGTAACCTAGATCAGGGAAGGAGGATCTAGTGAGGTGTGTGCATATCTCCTGTCTTATGCGGAGTAGGACCCTGTGGATCTATGCTTGTAGATGATTGACATAAGACAATAAAGAGAAGAAGATTTGGTGGATGTAGCCCTAGGCTGGGGGTGAACCACGTATTTCCTATGTTGTGGTTTCTTTGTGCATTATGGTTGTTTTATGGTTGATATGATTAATTCTTAGTGAAATGATGTATGCTTAGATTAATATGTTGATGTGCTTAATGCTTGAATGTGTTGAATCTTGTTGAATACTGCGTTGCACTGTAATTAGGGTTTATCTACGATGTAGACAGAGGCTAAGTACTAATGAATGAAAACCACTAAGTGCTTTGTTAAGGTGTTGTAATCACATATTTGTGTCCCAGATAGGTTGCATACATCTGAGTCCTGCAACCACCCCTATCTCATCTTCTTCGTAGGTGTTGCCGAAAGGGTCGGTAGTTAGGGTTTTGTTGGTGCATTGCTAAAGCATTGAACATGGGTTTGTCCCTGTGCCAACATATGTATAAAATGGAGTACAATATGATCTCCCATGATCACTGAAGTCATATAGGTATTGGTCCCATGAAAGGTAGCAACAACTCAGGAAATATGTGACTATAAACTGATGTCTTCAATTATTCTACATAATCCGCCAAAGGTGCAAGTCTAAATCATGTGAATAAAGGAGTTGAGGTCAAACACAATGAGACTTTGTTTTATTACCAATGATTGAGGTATACCGTTAAAAAACATGAGACAACCTACTAATGATGAAAGTAGGTATCAAGGAATCAATTACATTATTACAAGTGGGAATAAAGGAGTCAGGGTCGAACACTTGAAGAATCCATCGATTAGGAGGCATTGATGTATTCCCAACTATTGATGGTGAGAGAACCTTCCACTAATGAATTCAATTCTCTAGGTACTCATAGGACTCTAGGAGGAAATTAGACGAAGAACATGTTCATGAACCAATGACCCTGTGCATATTTCACGTGTGCCAGGTGCAAGTGGTACACGAAAATGACCCTTTGAATAGAATCCAATGAGGAAAAATGTTGATAAAGGTGAGGAAACCACCAATATGGATAATGGAATCCAATACACTACATGAATCCCAATGTGTGAATAGATTTCTTTCCGTCGAACACAAGGTAAACCACCTAGTCAATGACCAATGATGAAATGTTAACTATTGGGTTCAAGGTTACCTACCAATGAGGAAAGTAGGACTAGGGTGCACAATAGGACTACAAATTCATGTGATTTTGAGACAAACTGAGGGTATGACCAACATACAAATTCAATAGTTCTGAGGAATGGACGACACAGGCTGATAGATATCCTTTGAACAAGAGCATGAGACATATGGAAGACACTGGAAGCATAGAATCAATGATGAAAATTTGAGATGCAGGATTCATCAATCAAACTCTCCATAGGGAGTAACCAATCAGAGAAGTAAATTCTATGTAAGATCTTAGCTTCCTAAGGTCATGCTAAACACAAAATTATGATGACAAGTGGAATAAAAAAATGTGTGCTATGTTCAAAGGCGACACGACTGCTACCAATATAAGATAATACTCCCTTCCTGCCCATATTTTTTTGTTTTTTCATAGTCAAATGAATGTTATGATACAGAGGAGGAAACGAGTGTCACAAGTAAGAAAAACTAGTTCTAGCAGTGGAACATACCTATGCTTAATGAAAGGAGGTGCATGCGGGAGATGGACACTCGGGGGAATGTTCCCTCCTGGGTATAGGGTGTCAAGCTGCAAAGGATATAAATAAGGCTATGCTTGGTTGAGGATGAAAAACTTCTGAGGAAAACGATTTATAATGCAAAGTGAGAACCGATAATAGGATGAATACTGCAAGCAAGGGAATGAGATGCAATCAAAACTTAATTCCAAAAAATGCCCTTTTTCGTAATCTTAGTCTATTTTTTTTGAAAAAGGGATAAACTTGAACCAAATAGACGTCCTTTCAAATCCAATTTATGAGTGTGAAAGAGACAAGTTCACTCGACAATATTTTCTCTTTTTGAAGACAATTCGGAAAAGAGCTTAAATCAAAATCATTGAGAGGTTTCTAGGAGGCATGTCATGGGGGAGGCCAAGGCTCCCGCACAAGATTTATGTGAAAGGTCATCATATTATGAATAGCTGACACAATCTTGGGAAAACCCAAATCTCTCCAAGTCGATGAGGGTAAAGTGATAGCAGAGGTTACCTTCTCCATGATATATTGAATAAAGTCTCTTACCTGAAAGGACATAGGAGGAGGCATTGTATACCCCACAAGACCATCCAAGTCAAAGGGAACTTCTCCAGGACTTGGAGGGAGAGTACTCAGGGAGAGTAAAATTCTCTCTTGTTCAGAAGGTGCAGTACTAGAAATGATAATGACATGGTTGAAGGACGCATCACCCTCCAAAAGAAGAGTTGGATTGATCATATATTGCACCGGTGTGACCACTTCTTCAACTATGGGTTGAATAGGATGTGTGGAAATAAGGCTAGGAGACGCATCACCCTAAAAAATGGGATTGTGGTCAGGTGATGATTGCATCGACATGAATGCCGTTTCAATCAAAGGAGAAACAAAATGTGGGGAAACCACATACGACTCAGAAACCGAAGGGACCCCAAGTGAGAACGACGCTTTCGGTATCCCAACAAT
This sequence comes from Picea mariana, assembly GCA_032191745.1. NCBI lineage: Eukaryota > Viridiplantae > Streptophyta > Pinopsida > Pinales > Pinaceae > Picea > Picea mariana. The sequence goes on along the minus strand of JASDQU010737722.1, from coordinate 134,679 downwards.
AGCAGGACACAAACAAGTAAGGTGATCTCTTTCGCAAGTCCTGCAAAGGAACTTGGGCTTATTTCTGACACATCTAGGCTTCTCAATCATATGAGTTCCCCCAACATCATTTACAATGGCTTGTGACATTCTCTCATTGTGACTGGTAGAGGATGGAGGTTCATCTCCCACATGATGTACAGAGGTTGGAAATGTGATATTGGTATGACTCATGGCGACTAGAGTGATGCCCCCAACATGACTAGCAGTGGTTGGTTGTTGTTCTACAATGTGACTTGCAGAAGTTATCAACCAATATCCAACATGACTAGCAACGGTTGGTGATGAAGCTCCAGTATGAATGGCAGTGACTGGACTAGCGACGGTGGTGAGTTGTGGTATTTGAGACCAAGGTCCTAGGAAATATTGGTTTTGAGACATTGCATACCAGGAAGGATCTTGGTTTACACCATTTCCCTATCTGGAAAGGTAGTATCCTCTACCTAATTGATCCATAGAGGTTTGTATAGTCATCATCACTGAAGAAGATGTTTGTGAAGAGACAAAATTATGATAAGAATTATTCAAGTGAGGATATATAATTCCCCCATGTGAAGGGGTTACGTGAAGAGGGTATCCTATACCATAAAAATGGTTCCCTCCTTATGAAATACTTGAGGATATATGTGGACCCACTATGGCAAAATTGTTCATAGGCATTGGCATGGCAGACGAAGGATACACAGATGGGGTGTAATAAGTAGAATAACCACCCATTTGAGTACTGGCTCCTAAAAAACCATGGATAGGACTGGATCCGTAAGAGGGGAGGTTCCAACCTCCCACAGTGAGATTTGGTAGAGGGACATGACTCCTATCAAATGAAGACGTAGATGGTGGGGCCATGGTACCCCCAGATCCAAAACTAGGATTCATATAATTGGGTTGGGGAGAGGATGGAAAGGGTGAAGGTATGTTTGGAATATCAATAGGAAAATGACTAGAGACCCAAGGCATGGACTGAGTGTCATAATTATGCATACCATTATTAAAAGTGGATGGATTCATCTCCATGAAATGAGGGAACATCATGGGGGAGGGTAGCGGTAAAGGAGGGATCCACGAGAACTCCACTATCCATGATAATGACAACTCAAGGCATGGTATAAAATATCAAAGGTCTACTAATAATCAAAGGGCACACCAAAAATAATCAAATGATCAATATGCACACAAACAAGATAAAGTGGTTGAAAGGGGCCTCCCTCTCTAAATTAGGTATGCCTCACCCAAGAGGGGCTTGTGACTCTGCTACTAAAGTTTGGAGGAAACATAATCAATTATAATGTCTCTCATGGGCTTAACAACTAATTAGTCAGACCCCCCCCGAAAAGGTAATCCTCCATAAAGGCTGTGTGTTGTCTGAACCTTATCTGATCCAGGGAACCTGCAAAATAACCCCTGCAAGTAACCTATGTGGTACCTAAGACAAGCAACTAAGAAACCACGGTATAAATGATGCACATGCGAATAGTTGTAAGTCAGGTCCATCATATGGGAAGGGTATCAAAGCCCAAAAACTTGAAAGAAACACCTCTCATGGAGGTAAGGGAACTAGCAAGATCCCTATATACGAATAGATCCCCAAAAATATATCTAAATCTAAGAAGGTATCGGGGGGATATCCCTTCAACCAACCTCACACGACCTCGTGATTAACTCCAGTGTAAGTGGAGCCTCCTGATATTACCGATTATATAATGGATTTCTCCACTCCCTTAGTCAGACACATATGTTGATTTAATATCCTTGGAGAAATTTTCTCACAAAATCCTATTCCAAGGATCTAAATCCTAAGCTAGATTGTGCACCCTAGAAAAATAAAATTGTTACTAATCAATTTTAAATTATAGCGTTACTTTTAATGAACTTTCTTACTCAAAAGTTGTGGTCGTGAAACTAGTGATGTTATGAATTAGCAAGTAAAATAAATGAATATGAATACAATGCAAAGTCCTAACTTAAATTATCAATAAATGATATGCTTTTCAAAAATGAAATTTTCAATACAATTCTGCAATTCTAAATAAAATGCAATCTTTCTTTACATGCACTAAGATAAATGATAAAGACTCAAAAGATCAAAATGCCAACAATGTAAAATGCCTAATATTTTTGTATTTTCAATATAATAAAATGAAAATGCAAGGACTGAAAAACAACTTGATATAAAGACTCTATTATGTGTAAACAGAGACAAACCAAGTAGGATATCAAGAAGAAAAACACTCATCCCAAGATGCAAGGAGAATCAAATGAAAAAGATGATGAGAAAGGAACTGCCCAAAAATTCAACCAAAGACAGGGCCTGTCACTCCACAAACACTTAACAGTCACCACAAAGACCCAAAAAGACTCAGAAATCATCAAAACCTACCCAACAACCATCAAACCCAGCCACCAAGCAACAAAGGTTGATGTACGTGATTGTTCAAGGGAAAAGCGCGTATGTATGCATCTTCCAAAAGGAGAGCACACATATGTACGTGACTGTCAGGCAAAAACCTACGTATATGTGTCAAAACATAGTCAGGCTAAGGAGAAGACTAAGAAACTTAGACTTGGAATGAACACAGGCTGTCAAGCAATCATACGAAAATGAACTCAATATAAACGAGAGAAATCTAAGGAGAAAAACACTCCAAACCCCGAAAAAGAAGATTATCTCCCTAGTATGGTTGTCAATTATGTTATGAGGAAAATCTCTCTATGGCTAGGCGTAAACCACAACCGATGGAAATGACTACAGAAATTGACTCTAATCTCAAGTATTCTATATAAACAAATATTCTAGAAAGAAAAGATAAAAGGCCTACCTCATCTAGTCGTTCGATGAAGTCCACCATTGAGCACTTGACCCAAAGAAATATACCTACAACTAGTCCTCAACAACCATGAAATGCAAGGATATGGTGATAATAGATAATGTTATCCCATTCAATAGAATAATCCATCAATATTCATAACAAAAAAGCCCATGGAATAACAATTCAAATATTCGCAAGATATCAATTGGACGAGAAAAGAGTATTTCTATTAATATGTAATCAACATAAGCGAATGAGCTACAAACTTCTGTGGCCTCCACCACTTCAATACTCGACCAAAGTCAAGCTCATATAAGAGAGACAATGAGGTTCTCAATAAATAAGGGAAGAGCTTGGGGGCTGAACAATGTGTTCAGACTTAAAGGACAAAGGGATGCAAACTCAATGTGAAGTGAATAATTTCTCCAGAGTAACTTTGCTCTCAAAGTTGAATTCTTTCTCCTCGTTTCCATAGATCAGATTTGTCCCATTTGTAGCCTTCAATTGGAATGGAAGGGTCAAGTCAGAACACTTGAAGTATATGGAAGGCCAAGGATCATGAATCTCGTGATGTGACATGGAAACCTGACACCATTTTTTAATTTTGGGCACAAATCCCAATGTATGTGGGTTGTAGCGGTGCAACCTGCATATATGCATGTTGTAATATAGGCAAGGTGCGTATATGTGGAAAAAAGATGTTTTTAGCTCTGGGATTTGCAAAAAAGGTATTTCAAGTCTGCATGGGGAAATGGAAAAAGGCCCTCTATGCAAGATTGCATGAGGTGAGGCAAATATTTCTATAACAAGTGTGTGTGTGTGTGTGTGAGAGAGAGAGAGAGAGAGAGAAATTTAAATTAATCACAATCGATATTATATGAGACAATGTGTGAGAGTCTGAGAGGGAGAGAGAGGAAGATAAAGACAATATGTGAGAGTGTGAGAGGGAGAGTGATGAAGATAGAGAGAATGTGTGATGTAAGAGGGAGAGACAGGAAGATAGAGAGGGGGGGAG
>JASDQU010737722.1:95060-127005 GCA_032191745.1 Picea mariana | reverse complement strand
ATAAAGGTCAAGAGTGTGATACAAATGAAGTAACTTAAATTACTCATAAGCAATATTATGTAAGAGAATGTGTGAGAGTGTGTTAGAAAACTGTGATAGGTTGAGATCAATGACATGGATAGATAGAGAGATAGAGCAAAAGATCATAGGTTGTGAGTGAGATGGAGAGAGAGGGTTGGAGGGAGGAGTAAAAACATAGGGAGGTATATAGAGGTTAAATGGAATATCGAGGCATGTGTTAACTGTGTCGTTAAAAAATAAAAAAAGATGATTGAGCTTGTTGAATCTCTCCCTCCCTCATCTTGTTCTCTCCCTCTCTCCCTCTATGCATAAGAAACAACTATATCCACTTTGGCCCTAGTAGACCCATCTATCCCTATAAGGTCAAGAGTGATATGGAGAGAGAGAGAGAGAGAGAGAGAGAGAGATACAAATGGAGTAAGTTAAATTACTCACAATCAATATTACATGAGATAATGTGTGAGAGTGTAATAGGGAGAGAGAGGAATACATAGAGAATGTGTGATGTGAGAGGGAAAGAGAGGAAGATAGAGAGGGGGTAGAGATAGATGAAGACAAAGAGAGGGGTGGAAGAGAGAGTAATACAAAGAGGGGGGTGGGGTAGAGAGAGAGTGTGGGAGTGTGGGAGGGAGAGAGTTCAAGACTAGTGAGATGGAGAGAGAGAAAGAGAAGAACATAGATCAAGAGTGTGATATATACAAATGAAGTAAGTTAAATTACTCATAACTGATATATGAGAGAATGTGTGATGTGACAGGGAGAGAGAGAGGAAGACAGAGAGGGGAGTAGAGAGAGATGAAGACAAAGAGGGGGGAAGAGAGAGATATTAAGACAAAGAGGGGGTTAGGGTAGAGAGAGAGAGTGTGTGAGAGTGTGGGAGGGAAAGAGAGAGGTCGATACTAGTGATATGGAGAGAGAGAAAGAGAATACGAGAGGTTCTTCTAGTCGAATTGTTGCGATCACAACAATAGCAGTGGGGTCTACGTTGATGATATGTCTTTTACCATTATTTTCCTAATCAGATTCTGAATCAGGCTTCGGCTCCTTGTCTTTGATCTCAGCCACTAATGATTGTTTTGAGCGACATTCATCAGTGTTGTGCCAGGGGATTTTGTGGAAATCACACCATTTTTTGGTGTCCTTCTTTGTCTTCCCATGACCCTTCTTTTCCTATGGCTTGGACTGGTTTTCGGGAGACTGTTTGTTAGGGTCGTCTTTTTCATACTTTGGTTGCTGTGGATTTGCAGACCCAAACTCCCGTTTGTTCTGGTGCTTAAATTTCTGCTCGATTTTAACAACATATCGATAAGCAACACTGAGTGATGAGATGTCTAGAAAATCCATTTCAGTTTGGATGTATCTGTGTAAAGCCCCATGGTATTTTAGAACCAAATCTCGTTCAAATTATTTTATACCTAGCTTCTTGAGCAAGGTATGGAAGGTATTGGTGAACTCTAGAACTTCTTGGGCCCTCTCTTGTCGTAGTGTGTTCCATCTCATATACTAGTCCTCATAGTTTCCAATGGGGTAATATTGTTCCTTTACTGCAACCACAAACAAATCTCAAGTGGGCTCGACCCCATATATTCCAGACTCCTCTGTGGAAATTTGCTCCCAGTAAGTTTCCCACCAATGTTTGACATGGGGGAGAGCCTTAAGGAGCGTGAAGATGATCATTTCTCTGTCGGAAAAATTGTGAACAAAGAAATAACCTGCTAACAGATTTAACCATTTATCTAAGGCATCCACATCTATCTGAACTTCAAATATAGGAATATCAAAATTGACCTGTACCTTAAAAGGAGAGGTTCCTCCAAAGTGGTCACTTGATGAAGATACTCCTGATGCTACTGGCAGGTGTTGAAGGATGTGGGAAAAATTCTCCATCATTTCATCCCTCTGTCACGTGAGATCTTGCTCAAGCAATAGATGGATATAATCGCCTACTCCATCATTTTTATTTTATTCTGCCATGGAGGGTTTCTTGGGAGTGTGAGAGTGATTGTCTTCAAGAGAGACAAGCTCAAGACCCAAATTTCTATACTCGAACCTCGTCAGGGACATGCACTGAAAAACGATCAAGAGAAGCCTGCTCTGATACCACTGATCCAGATTATTTCCAACATGAAATGAGAGAGGAGATATAATAAATAAATGCACAGAGATATCATGGATATCCAATAATATAACATAAGTGTATCAAAGATGCAACCATAAACACAGAGGTATAGTAATACACGATTTCTATTAATGAAATAAATGTACAGAGACTATAAAAATATAGAGTGAAAGACTCGCTAGAATGGTGGAAGCTAATCTCTGAGAAGAGATGTGACAGATACTCGCATTCACGAGAAGATGATTTTACAATGAGGCTCCAAAGGAATTTTTATTATAAATAAAATCCAAAACCCCAACTCCAAAAGATGAAAAGGCAACAGTTTTGTGGACCCCATTTTGGGTAATTTGGTGTATCAACTTCTCGAGGGCGTAACTTGGCATACGATCTTTGTTTGGGGTGCACGATAGCTCATTGGAAATGTATCATCGAGAAGATTCATTTAGGGGGCTCAATAAAAGACTTTAAATATCATTGCAAAGATCGATCCCAAAAAACCTTCATTTAGGTCCTCAAAATGGCTCCAGAAGTTAAAAACTGTTAAAATAGTAAATTACCAAAATTGCCAGAAAATTGTTTTGAGTCAGTTGGAAATGGTGGGTGGCCACCGATATCCACCTGGATCAATCCTTCATCATTAGGAAGCAATGGTATCCATTTCATTGAGTGCTTGAGAGAGAGGGAAAAGCATTTGCTGAATCTACATCTTGATGAGTTGACTGTCTTGTTAGAGAAGTTGTGTTGCTTAGCTTGTTGAAGGTTGTAACGAACATGTGGCTGGAAGGGTTGGACCTTTTTAACCAGTCTGGCTACATGATATTCCTATGTGTATAAGGAATCTGTTATCACCTTAACAATTTTTATACCTGGATCTAAAAATTTCTGAGATTCAACGAGATGCTATACCACAATAGAGGCGTGATAGTTTAGGGCGCTCGACTATATCCCACGGCATATATAGAGAAGGAGGGAAGGAAGTATATTGGTGGACCGTTGATTTTAAAGAATCCTAGATCCACGGTCGAGGCCCGCATCGGGTCAATGAATAGCATGAAACTTAACATCGCGAAGGTAGACGGGGAAAAACCATTATGGTTTTGATGGGGAACACGTGGCGCTCTTACACACACATCGGGGCAGACAACGGATTGCCCGAAACCACTTTTCCTATGACCCTGATGTCATGTGGTTCAAAATGTAACATTAATAACTCATGGGGAATATGGCGGTTGGTCAGATCACCTCACATCACTTGTCCAGGCACTCTCCCAGATGATGTGCCAAAAGGATGTCATCGCATAACTAACTCGAGGCCCATCATTCGAAGTTGATTGATGAAGCGTGGCATAGCAACTTACTGTGACAGTAATTTGTGATTAAAGTACAAAAAACCATCAAGTCTCAGATATGAAATCATTTTATCTTATTCTGGGAAATTGCCATCTTATGCGTAAGGAAAACAAGCTCAACCTGTGTTCATGAGTTCTGTAATTTCAAAGGGTGGCCAAATCAAGGTCTCTGCAAAGTTCGAAAGGTATGGATAATACTCATCAAACGGTGTCTGGCGTGACTAGGTTCTCAACTAATGTACCGAGTAGGTCGATAAGTAAGAAAGAAAGATGGGTCCTGCAGATGTTGGTGACTAAATTTCATATCGAAACTGAAACTAAGACAGAGTCGGGAGTAAAATTAAACCTCATTATGAGGGATCTCGTCATAAATGAACATGCGAACAACACTTGCCACCCAACTGCAAAGAATAAAAGGAGCAAAAGGCGGAGGACAAAGGACAAAACCCAAACGATAGAGAACGTCGAAGAAAATATTGATTGGTGGAGTTCCCTAGAAGAGGAAATCACCAAGCTAATGTGAATCCTCAGGTGAAATTTTGGTGTATTTTAGAAAGTTTTGGACAGATGTCAGCTTAATTAAAGGGAGTCCTGATATGACAGACTGGTTACTAATGGTCCCTTTAAATAGTATAATTGTTCTTCCTTTTCGTAACCTGTATCTATTTTTGAATTATGAGGAAGCCGAAACGTTTTAAATTCCACACGACATTCCTCTATATATGCTTGGCCTCACAAGTATAGAAACATGGAGAAAGGAGGAGCATGCCATCTGTGCAGGAAAACCTTGAAAATTTCTGGGATTGAATTGAATACATATGCAGAAGAATTTTGAACTATTCATGAAAAGATTCTAATGGATGGTGATATGATTTTTGTTTCCTTTCATCGTATGTATTTCCTGTGGCCTGTCATTTCATTCATATTCTCTCCTATTTAAATTTAAGGGTTTAAAGGCCAAAATTCATCCCGTGACGCTCTCGGCTTAGGCAATTTAAACTATGTGATTGTCTTCTTAACATATTTAGAATTCATTTCAGCAATGCTCTTATACAATTATTTGTCTTCTTTATCTTCCTACATATATTTTTATTTCAAGAATAACTTTGACTCATCGCCTTATTTAGCCTTTGTCCTCTGGAGAGTTCTATTGACCGACACACTATTTCTGTTCACTTTCAGAACTTTGACTCCATAGCCCATAGGGTTCCCCCCTTCTTTACCATCAACTTTATTAAAAATCCTCTAAACAAACCAAATCTAGCCACTGATTTCCATAGATATACCTAGTGACACGAGAGATCCCTCTCTGAGTTGAGAAAGCTAGTGCCTCAACTCTAAAGTTGGTTGCAATAGTTACCCGTGTCATCTGTTTTGATAGCCGAGCAGATTTACAGGGTGCTAACGGAATCTTTACACTTTTCTGCAATCTTGTTGACCTGCTTCTATTGGATAGAAGGTGCTTGGGTTGAGGCTGTAGTGGTTGCAGTATCATTCTTTTCACCTTTTGACCAAATTGTGAAGAAGTTGAATTTTGTAGTATGAGACTACCTTGAGGAACTGTTTAGGTGGAACAGTAGTCAGAACTACCTCTAGTATTCTGTAGAGATGACGCCCAGGGAAACAATGACACTACGAGGTCGAGACTCATAAACAACATGACACTTCCACATATATGGTTGGCCCAAGAGAACATCACAGACATGCAGTGGGGAAACATCACATAATACCTCATCCTTGAAGGGTTGGATTCCATATGGTAATCGACACTTTTGGCTGACACGGATATCTCATCCTTGGCAAAGCCACTTGCTGTTGTATGGCTACAGGTGTGGTGTTGTCAACAATCCCAACTATTTGATGATCTCTGCTGAGATGAGGTTCTTCTTTCTGAATTCCTGCGGTTGTGACAATAGCAGTGGGGTTTGCGTCAATGATCTGTCTTTTACCAGTATTTTCAGAATCAGATTTTGAATCAGGTTTTGACTCCTTGTCTTTGATCTCGGCCACTAATGACTATTTTGAGCGACATTCATTAGTGTTGTGCCAAGGGATTTTGTGGAAATCATACCATTTTCCAGTGTCCTTATTTGTCTTCCTGTGACCCTTCTTTTCCTGTGGCTTGGACTGGTTTTCGAGAGACTGTTTGTTAGGGTCATCTTTGTCATACTTTGGTTGTTGTGGATTTTCATACTTGAACTCCCATTTTTTCTGGTGCTTAAATTTCTGCTTGATTTTAACATCATATCGATAAGCAACACCAAGTGATGAGATGTCCAAAAAATACATTTCAGTTTGGATGTATCTATGTAGAGCCCCACGATATTTCATAACTAAATGTTGTTCAGAGTATTTGATACCCATCTTGGTGCACAAGGTATGCAAGGTATTGGTGAACTCCAGAACCGCTTGGCCCCTCTCTTGCCACAGTGTGGTCCATCTCATATAGTGGTCCTCATATTTGCCAACACGATAATATTGTTCCTTTACTGCATCCACAAACAAATCCCAAGTGGGCTCGAGCCCATATATTCCAGACTCCTTTGTGGAAATTTTCTCCTAGTAAGATTCCCACCAATGTTTAACATGGGGGAGAGCCTTAAGGAGTGCAAAAATGATATTTTCTTTGTCGAAAAAATTGTGAACATAGAAAAAACCTTCTAACAAATTTAACCATTTATCTAGGGCATCCTCATCTATCTGACCTTTAAATATAGCAATATCAAAATTGACTTGTACCTTAAAAGGCGAGGTGCCTCCAAAGTAGCCGCTTGATGAATATGTGACTAATGCTATCGACAAGCGTTGAAGGATGTGGGAACAATTCTCCATCATTTCGTACCTCTGTCGTGTGAGATCTTGCTCAAGAAACATATTGATGGAATCGTCTGCTCCGTCGTTTTTATTTTCTTCCAACATGGAGGTTTTCTTGGGCATGCAAAAGCGATTGTCTTCAAGAGAGACAAGCTTGAGACCCAACTTGATATACTTGGACCTCGTCGGGGACATGAACTGAAAAATGATCAAGAGCAGCCTACTCTGATACCACTGACCCAAATTATTTTCGGCACGAAATGAGAGCGGAGATATAGTAAAGAAATTCACAGAGATATCGTGGATATCCAATAATATAACAGAAATGCATCAGAGATGCAACCATAAACACAGAGGTACAGTAATACACAATTTCTATTAATGAAAGAAATGTATAGAGACTGTAAAAATACAAAGTGAAAGACTTGTTAGAATGGTGGCAGCTTATATTTGAGAAGAGATGTGACGGCTACTCGCATTCGCAAAAGATGATTTTACAATGAGGCTCCAAAGGCCTTTTTATCATAAATAAAATCCAAAACCCTAACCCCGGAATATGAAAAGCCAATAGTTTTGTGTACCCTGTTTTGGGTAGTTTGGTGTATCAACTTCCCGGGGGTGTAACTTTGGCATACGATCTTCGTTTGGGGAGAACGATAGCTCGTTGGAAAGTTATCGTCGAGGAGATTCATTTAGGGGGATAAATAAGAGCCTTTAGATATCATTGAGAAGCTCAATCCCAAAAAAAATTCATTTAGGCCCTCAAAATGGCTCCAGAAGTTACAAACTGCTAAAAATAGTAAATTACCAAAATTGCCAGAAAATTATTTTGAGCCAATTGGAAAATGTGGGTGGCCACCGATATCCACTGGATCAATCCTCCCTCCTTAGGAAGCAATGGTATCCATTGCGTTGAGTGCCTGAGGGAGAGGTAAAAGCGTTTGTTGAATCTACATCTTGATGAGTTGCTTGCCTTGTTGGAGAAGTTGCATTGCTTATCTTGCTGAAGTTTGTCATGAACATGTGGCTGGAAGAGTTGGAACTTTTTAACCAGTCTGGATACATGAGATTCCTGTGTGTAGAAGGAATCTTTACACTTTATTTCAATCTTGTTGACCTACTTCTATTGGATAGAAGGTGCTTGGGCCGATGTTGTAGTGGTTGCAATATCATTTTGTTCACCTTTGAACAGATTGTGAAGAAGATGAATTTTGTAGTATGAGATACTCCCTTGCGGAACAGTTTAGGTGGAACAATAGTCGTAAAACCTCTGGTATTCTATAGATATGACCCCCCAAAGAAACAATGACACTGCGAGGTCGAGACTCATAAACAGCATGGCGCTTCCACTTATATGGTTGGCCCAAGAGAACATCACAGACATGCAGTGGGGAAACTGTTGGCATGTTTACAGGTAGAGTGTTCTTGTCATTGATGGCAAGAAAAACAATGATGATGGTATGTTTACAGGAAAGAAAATTAGTAATGAGGAAAGAAACAATGATGGAAAACAGGGAAAGCATAAGTTCAGGAGAAGAAGCGAACAATATAAAAATCAAAGATCAGGAGGAATAACGTGAGTATGCATAGATCAAATATCAGAAAGAAGTGTAATCTTCGGAGGAGGAGCAAACAATATGCAGAGATAAAAGCTCAAAAGAGACACCGCTTTTCACTTTCCAGAAGTGAAGCCGAGGTCCAAGAGAAGGACTTGGAGGAGGAGAAAAGGTCGAGACCTTTGAACACTTAGAAAATATTCTAAGTTAGAGAGATTAGAAAGCTCAGGAAGAAGAATGATAGTGGTCGTTGGATCACCAATGCTGAATACCCGATGACCGTTAGATCAACGCCCAGTGACCAGAGGAAGTGCATAGGAGAAGTAAAAATATGATATGTTGGATCTAAGCACCGAGGATCAACAATCGTTGGATCCAGAAATAAATGCATGAAGGTTAAGCCTTTGGAAGAGTGTAGGAGAGCAGACTTTCCAAAGTCTTGAAGTCCCGAAGTAAGTAGGGACCGTCCATCGTCAAGACTAATAGGTGGCACATGATTTTGAGACCTGAAAAACCCGAAGTCCGGAGAGCTAGAGAGCCGGAGTAAACCACAGTCGTCAGATCATTTTGAAGTGGAAAGATAGGATAAATTAGCAAAGCCGCATCGTAGAAATATTGACCTGTCGATCTAATTTCATGATCGACTAACAACATTCACTTTGGATATAAAGACGCAAGGAGGTTACACTCTAGAGACCTTGAGATTTGAAATTCCCGAAATGCAAATTTCCGTCAGTTGTTGGATCATTCCAAGTGGATGGACAAGATACTCTAGAAGAGCTACATCGTAGAAAGATCGAGTCGTCGATCTAAGATTCTGATCAACGAACAGGATTCAATTCGTATATAAAGATACAAGGAAGTTACACTCCAGAAAGTTTGAGATTGGAAAAACCCGAAGCCCAGAAATCTGAAATGAATAAGGACCATCGGATTTGGAGGACATACGAGGATCATTGGATCAGTGTTGTTGGTTAGAAGACCACATCAGAAAATCATGTCAGCAATACTACCTCAGCAAGGACACATGGTGCAATCATACAATGAAAAGTGTCAATTTGATTTGGCACTTCAGGTACGTGCAAATCACAAATCTGAGTGACACGTGGCAGCTACTAGGCTCATGAAACATCATCAAGTGACGTCACTCTATGATTTTTACTTCAGGAGTTTTTCCACCAGCATATTCCCTAAGTCCCGAAGTCCTGAATGTCGAAGTCCTGAAGTGGATATGAGTCATCCAATCTGAAGATCACTTCGGATGCATTCTCAATCATTGATCTAGTACAGTGGAAGGACAATGTAAGTGGAAGTCTTAACCGACAACAAGCAGTTTCCACCACCTATGAATTATTCAGAAGGTGAATGTTAGCACTGGAATTCACCTTTGGATTGCTGCAAAGGTAAGCCCAATACCCATCAATCTATATGTCACAATGAATAGTTTTAAATGATGGTCTAATGGATGTAGTCTCAAGATTATATCGCTTTAACTCAGAAAACTAGGCTTGAATGCACAGGCAAGTGAGGCCTCAATCTAACTACAGTCAGTAAGTTGTAATAAGGGTGAGTAGGGGGGATAAATTGAGGAAAATGAAGAGGTCTTCTATGGACATCCAATCTTCTAGTAGCCTATGGAGGAAAAATTCAGAAGGTAATATCCTCTTGGTTCAGAGTTTTGGGGGGAAAAATGAAATTATCACTGAACTGAAATCAAATATACATCACAATTCAATGACAACAACCTGGATGGATCATCCATGCCTGAGTCATTCAACATTGGAGGGAAAAGACGCAACCTAAACTGATTAAAATTGGTCGCAGTGTCATTATGATCAAACCTACATCACAAGAACACAACTACCCTTGACTGGATCCTCCACGCTGGAGTGTTCTAACATGGTCATTCAAAGAGATATGAAAAGAAGGTGACTTACATTAAACAAGAAGTATCAAATACAGATACATAAATAGAACAACCAGAGTTTCATTAAAACTTTACAATACGGGATCCTAGCTCAACCATCGGTGCTGAAAAAATATGAGGAAGACTCCTATATACTCAGAGAAAAACTACGGAACCATGCTCGAGTATCTAAATTAAAGGCACTGTGTCTGCATGATTTCTGGTAGACTTTTCATGCAGTCTCATGTCATAAGTGATCTCTTGTCAGAATAAATTGTGCTTCAGGAAGGTTTTGCAGTTGAGCCAACTTGCTGACAGTCCTTTATCAGGCTTTCCATTTATGGTGGAAACGATGTTCAACCACCACCAACTAGCTTCAATAATTTCTTCATCGGGATCGAGAAGGCCCGAGTCGGCACTGCACCTGCGTAATTTGGTGGCCTATGCATTCTTCCATCTGAATATAAGTTGGATGCTTGTGAGGAGGCCAGACAACGGACATGGAAACTGATGATGTGATTGGCACACTCGGCATGGAATAGTGGACGTGGAGATGGCCAGGTGGACAACATGGATGGGAAGAGGAAACTAAGGATAGCATGGGGGCCACACAAGAGGGAGCTGAGGTGTAATGAAATGGAGGTGATGTGGAGCGAGGTGGCACAGGTGGCGGGAGATGAGAAGGGGATATGCGACAGGTGGGATAGTGAATGGAGGAAAGGTGTGAGGGAGAAAAAGTTATAGGGGAGTGGGGGATGTGACGGATAGAGGAGAGAGATGGAGTGGGGGAAAGTTGTTGGTGGGACAGAGTGGCCACTTGTCGACTCGGGATAGGGCCTTATACAGACATGCTCATATTGGGGCTGCGAAAAGTGGTTTTATTCTTCACCGCTTTTGGGCTTGATGTGTGTCTCTGACTGACACATAGCGTCTCCACAAAACCATGGTTTCAAACCTAGCCCACCCTAAAAATTTTATCGTCCGTGCATGTTGGGGCCTTGATATGATCAATGACCATTGATCTAGAGTGCTCAGATCTTAGCTACCTATATCTATGCGCCTCTTAGCACAGCACACCAAATGGTCACATCGACCCCGACAAACTTAGGATAAGCTCCATTTAGTGGGTTTTTAGCCCATTTATTTTCCTTTTGTCACCTAGAGGGAAAAACCAAGGGAAAAACATCCCCCCTGTAGAAACATGTGATAACATTAGGCTCCATGGGGGATAGAGTCCTCCCTGTGAGACTCTAATATATCCTTTGTAGCTCTAGTCGCCTTTTGTTGGGTTGTGGAGTCACTGATAAAATCGGAAATGAAAAATAAAAACAATATTTACAAAGACATGGGATCCACGTATGGCTCAAATAAAGAAATTCTTCATAAAATGCCCATTTACAGGGCCACCAAAAACTTCATCACCCTCGAAATTCTGCAACTTGTAAGTGTTGTTTGGAAATGCGTCAGAAATCTTGAAGGGACCGATCCAAAGGGATTCAAATTTTCCATGTTTGCTTCTATCCGGTCTGGGCACATCCCACTTAAGTACTAAATTGCCCAGCTGGAAATATTCCTTTCTGCTCTTCCTATCAAAAGATTGCTTGATCTTCTGTTGATGGTCATGCATTCTGTCCATCGCCTTCTCTCTAGTTTGTTGGAACTCTACCGGTTGATGAATTCTTCTGATCATATCATTAGGTTCTCCTTGGTAGTCCTGAAATAATTTTTCCACAGGCAGGACAAGTTGGGAAGGAAAAACTATTTCAGTCCCATATACAAGTTGGAAAGGAGAGATACCCAGGGACCTTTTTGTTGTCACTCGATCGGCCCACAAAGTAAATTTGAGCTTTGAATCATATGCTTTCTTGTTGTCCTCTAGCAGTCTTTTGATGATCTTTATCAGGATTTTGTTAAAGGACTATGCTAATCCATTGCCTTGAGGGTAGTAGCGGGTAGAGTGGGTCAATGAAATCCTGAACTACTCACAGAATTTGATCAATGGCTCAGAATTTGAGGATGCAGCGTTGTCAGTGATGATCCTGTCCAGGCAACCAAACCTTTCCATAATATCTTCAAGAAAACCAATGATCACTTTGTGAGAAGAACTCCTTGTGGGAATAGCTTCTATCCACTTGGTGAAATAGTCTGTTGCAGCTAATATCCATCTTTGTTGACCACTTGAAGCAGGATGAATTTCCCCAATGAAGTCCATACCCCATTGCTGAAAGGGTCCTAAAGCTGCCATAGACTTCAATGGCAGAGACTTGAGTTGTTGCTTCCTAGATAATTTCTGACATTTGATGCAAGCTCTAACTTTTTCACGGACATCATTGAATAAATTAGGCCAAAAGTACCCAACCCTAAGAATTTTATAGGCTGTGGTTCTCCAGAAATGATGTCCCCCACATAGGCTGTCATGAAAATCAAACATAATCTTTTGGGCCTCATGTGGGTCTAAACATCTCATAAGCACACCTAAAGGGTCTTTCCAGTACAAGACTTGGTCAATAAGGAAATATATGATTGCTTTGAGATTTAAAGCTCTTTCCTTGGTCTTCCCCATTCTATCTGGAGGTCGCAACTCTTGTAGAAAATATATAATGTCTTTATACCAGGTGCATTCTGCCAATGGAGGGTCGTGTTAGAATATGAGTGGATGTGCTCATTTTACCATTGGAAATATCACTATTGTCACCCAACTATAGGCCGAAGCCACCCTTCAAGCACCTTGACCTTGAAAAAGAGAATAATATTGGTATAAATCCAATAGCCAAGCAAGGCTAATGCACCAAGCAAGAAGTAACCAAAGCTGATTAGAGAGTCCACCCAAAACTGGAGCAACACTTTCCCTATGACTTGCGCACAAAACTGCTAGACTACAGTGCGTAGAAGTAGCTTTTTTTCAATTCTGAGAAGTGTGTCAAATGAGATATTGGTGCCCTATATTTATAGTAATCCTGGAAAACTTCATGGGCCGACTTCTCATTCTGGGTACTAATTAATTCATATTAATTATCTCTCTTCAGTCGACATCTCTTCTAGGGTTACTTTCATTTCTTTTCTTTCTTCTGGAACATTATAATCTTGTCAAAGGTCATAATGGAGGTTCATGCCTCCTGAAGCTACCATAATATCAAAACTTCCTCCTAGCTAGGGAGGTATAATTGATAATGATCTTGAGCACAAGCATGCCATTCAAATAGTAGTATCATGAGCACCATCATTTTTATCCACCTAGATAATCTCCATGACAAATGGTACAATATCAATTGATAAAACACAACTTTGTTTATCCATGGTAGTACACAACTACTCAAACCATGACACATAGTCACAAACAATGGAACATATCCACCATAGTAGCATATCTCTACTGTATGGAGACAGGCAATCTCCATAACAATCATTTGATATCAACCTGCACAGAAAATATTGTTATGATATAAACTAAATCATCTGGGCCATTCTTTCACTCACATCTGTGAGATATGAAAGAGTATCTGCCCTTAGAGTAGAACATGAACGATGGGCTATCTATATTATTCTTCTCAAGCAAGGAAGAATGATTGTTCTTATTTCTGAGCCTAGACCATTCCTCACCCTGAGACATTCCTCCGACACTAAACAAAGTGTAACATGGTGAGAATGAATCTGCCCTAAGGAATGTCTGTCCCTAATTGTTGAACCTGGACCGTTCCCCACCTTGGGCCATTCCTCCGGCACTAAACAAAGTGAAGCCTGGAGAGAATGAATCTACCCTAAGGAATGACTATCTGAACCATTTCCCATGTTAAGCACAAGAGGAAATGACTGTCCTGCACCAACCTCCAAAATAGACCATTCCTCATGTTAACCATAATGAGAAACATTGTTCGACAAGGTGGGCTAGTCTTCTTGAGTAACCCTCAAGAAGAGAGACTGCCCTAGACCACTCCCCATGTTAACCACAATGGGAAGTCGTTGTCTATGGTACATCAACAATCCATCGAACCATTTTCATTACGAAAATGACCGTTTGATCTGGACCATTTTCTGAACTAGAAAATGTCTGTCCGTCAGAAATCTCAATCCACTTTCCGAACTGGAAAGAATCTGCCCAAGATGGACTATTTTTCAATATTGAAAATGAATGTCCTCAATTCAATAATATGTCAGTGCTCCCTCCCAACCTGGAGAGTCATTCCTTCCTTTTCAACTAAGGGAGTTATTTCCATGATCCCCATATTGTCTCGGAAATATGCAAACTTTATTCTGGACAGAGGCTTTGTCAGGATATCTGTTGTCTTCTCATATGTGGGGATATATTGGAGTTGGACTTGTCCTTCCTAGACTCTATCTCGAATAAATTAGTATTTGATCTCAATATGTTTCGACCTTTCATGAAACACTAGGTGTTCTGATAGTCTTATACAACTCTGATTGTCACAATGTATTATGGTCGATAAATCAGAGATTAGCTTCCTTAGCCATATTGCTTCTATGCATGCTTCACATCCTGCAATATATTCTTCTTCTATTGTGATGAGTGCGACATAATTCTTTTTCTTGTTGCCCCAAGATATCATAGCGGAGCCCAAGATGAAACACATTCCTGGAGTACTCTTTATGTATTATGCACTTCCTGCCCAATCTGAATCTATAAATCCATGAAGTTGTATATCATTAGATGTGGTATATCTTAAGCCATAGTTTATTGTCCCACGAATATATCTTAGGACATGCTTTGCAACTATCCAATGCTCATGTCTAGGTTCCACTTGGAACTGGCTTAGTGTATTCATGACAAAGAAAATGTCTGGTTGAGCATTTACCAAATACATCAATGACCCAATTAATTGTCGATATAGCGATGGATCTACTAGATCAAAATTTGGATCTTTTACTTTTCTTATATTTGTAGTCATAGGAGTGTCCATGGATTTGCAATCCATCATTCCAAACTTCTGAAGAATATTTATTGCGTACTTTCCTTGTCCAAGGAATACTTCACCACACTTTTTCCATACTTCTAGTCCCAAGTAATAATGCATGAGACCTAGATCTTTCATATCAAATTCAGAAGCTAGTTCCTTTTTGCATTGGATGATGAGAGACTCTTCACCTGTTATGAATAGATCGTCAACATATAGTAGTATAATTACAGGTGCATTGTCCATGAATTTGTAGTAAAGGTTTGGATCTGAATGACTTTTGGAGAAACCAAGTCTCATTAGATAGCTTTCCATTCTGGCATACCAAGACCTTGGAGCTTTCTTGAGTCCATATAGATATTTCTTTAATCTGCACATGTGAGTGTCTCTGGAATGTACTTCAAACCCTTGAGGTTGTTCAATATATACTTCTTCTTCGATTTCTCCATTGAGGAAAGTTGTCTTTAAATCCATCTGATGTAAGTTCCATCCCATGGAAGCAACAAGAGATATGATAGCTCTAATGGAAGTATATCTAGAAACTAGAGCAAAAGTTTCATCATAATCTTCTCCCTCCTTTTGGGAGAACCCTCTAGCTACAAAAATTGCTTTATATTTATCCATGCTTCCATCTGCTGCATGTTTGATCTTATATACCCACTTTGAAGTTACCACTGATTTTTCTTTAGGTCTAGGTACAATTTCCCATACATCATTTTTCATAATGGATTGGTGTTCTTCCGTCATATATTCTTTCCATTGTTTCTTTTGAACTGCTTCTTCAAATGCGATAGGTTCTTCATCTAGAATCTTTGTCATGTATGTTGCATAGCTTGAGAATCTTTTAGGCCTCTTACTTTTTCTGAATGTTCCTTCTGGGACCTTGAGTCTTTCTACGTCTTGTAAGGTAGCTTTAAGCCAAGCTTGTCATTTCTTGGTATTAGGTACGGTGTCTGAATCAATGGTCTCACATGGTTGCATAGGATGATTAGATTGTTCCTTTTCATCATTTTGGTTTTCTGTGCTTTCTTCAATAGGTTCTTCATTCTCTTCTTCTTCTATAGTTTCTTCTATGGATTTATTGAAAGCCATCTTTTCATTGAATGTCACATCTCTAACGATTTTGATCTTATGTTGTTATAGAATATAGATTCTATAAGCCTTGGATGAATCACTATATCCCATGAATATGCCCTTCTTTTCTGAGGGTTCTAGTTTATTCCTTTTGTACTTGGGAATGTGAGAGTAAACGGGACATCCAAATATTCTTAGGTTTTTCACATTAGGTTTCTTACCTGAGAAGGCTTATTCTGAATTCATGTCCTTCAATATGAGGTGAGGACTTCTGTTTTGCACATATATTGTTGTCATGGCTACTTCTACCCATAAGAACATGGATAACCCTTGATCATTTAGTAGTGATTTTACTGTCTCTTTGATAGATTTGTTCTTCCTTTTTGATACACCATTTTGTTGAGGATTATGAGGAACAGTCAGCTCCCTCCTAATCCATGCCGATTTGAAGAATGAAATGAATTACTTTGAGGTGTATTCTCCTCCATTATCTGTTCTTAAGATCTTGATCTTCTTGTTTGTGACATTCTCTATCTCTGCTTTGAATTGTTGAAACTTGTTGAATACTTCATCTTTTGTCTTTAGTAGATATGACCAAGTCTTTCTTGAATAATCATCTATGAAGATTACGTAGTAAAGAGATCCTCCTAGAGATTTAACTGGCATCGAACCGCAAACATATGAGTGTATTAGATCTAGAATCTCCTTAGATCTGTTGTTGTTGCTTGGGAATGGTTTCTTGATATTCTTCCCAAGAGCACATCCTTTGAAAATTCCTTCAGGTGTAGACTGCAATTCTGGTATTCCTTCAACCATCCTTTTGAGAAAATGTAATGCTTGATAATTAATATGAGTGTACCTTCTATGCTAAAGTTCATTGGGATTGACTTCGTTATGTACGAGAGCTTCTTCATTTTGTTCTAGTAGTCTATATAGATTTCCTTCACGACTTCCAATAACCCTAGCATTCTCTATGATGGAGTCTTTATGCCAAGATAACACTTTTCCATCTACGAAAGCTATTATGTTTCCTTTGTATTCTAGAAAAGATATGGATACAATATTCTTTTATAAACCAGGTACATATAAAACATTGCTTAAATGAACATTGTTACCTGTTTTCAACTTGACGGAGGCTTGTCCAAATCATTCAACTGGGTAAGTACTTTTGTCTCCAAGATCTACCTTTTATGATGTCTTCTTCTCATTTAGATTTGAGATTCTATCTTGATCTACCATCATGTGCCTAGAAGCTCCACTATTGATTATCCACATGTCATCTTCAATAGTTCCACTGAGTGTTGAGTAGTGTAGAAGACTGATCTTTTCACTCATGTCTTCGATTGTCTGGTAGCTGGTCATGCCTTGATCCAAAACTTCAACTCTGATGTTTCTGTCTTCTTAGAGAGCCAAAAGGTGCATTGCACTAGGATGAATTTGAATATCTTCTCCTTGAGTGAGATGCTCCATCACAATGTGTCGGATCTGGGATTTAGGGTTTCTGCAACTACTCCTACTAGTAACCCTAGCAGTAGTGTCTTAGAAGGTGCTCCTACTAGTAACCCTAGAGACCGTTCCTCATCGAGCCTAGTATCCTAATGGCTATGCTTCCTTCCAGTAGTTATACTAAATGAAGGAGGTGTGGGCCCATAGCTTGTTATAATATGAGTGGATGTGCTCATTTTACCATTGACAATATCACTATTATCACCCAACCATAGGCCTAAGCCACCCTCCGAGAACCTTGACCTTGACAGAGAGAAGAATCTTGGTAGCAATCCAATAGCCAAGCAAGTCTAATGCACCAAGCAAGAAGTAACCAAAGTTGATCAGAGAGTCCACCCAAAATTGGCGCAACACCTTCCCCAGGACTTATGCATAAAAATGCTAGATTGCAGTGTGCATAAGTGGCTTTTTGCAGTTCTGAGAAGTGTGTCAAATGAGAGACTGGCACCCTGTATTTATAGTAATCCTGGCAAACTGCCTGGGCCAACTTCTCATTTTGGGTACTAATTAATTCATATTAATTAACTCTCTTGAGCCGACATCCCTTCTTGGCTTACTTTCATTTCTTTTCTTTCTTCTAAAACACTCTAATCTTGTTAAATGTCACAATGGAGGTTCATACCTCTTGAAGATACCATAATATCAATAGGTCGTCCTGAGGGATTTTATCAGGCACTTTAGCCTGCTGATTCTCTGAGAAAGTGTTGATGAAGTTAACCTCCAAAGATTTACAATTAGATCCAGCTAACAACTTGGCTAAACCTTGGCCTTTAACTAATTTGGTGGGTTTTATTTCCAGCTCAAATTCAAGGATTTTGGCAATCCACTTACTCCTTCCAACTATGTCAGGCTAAATGAGAATGTCCTTCATGGCAGCTAAAGGGACATATGCAATAACCTTTGAATGAAGGACATAGATTATGAAAGCCTTGAGGGCTTTCACCAATACATAGGCATGTTTCTCCATGATGTCATATTTCACCTATGCATCTCTTAGTGTTCTGCTGAAAAATGAAATAGGCTTCTCTAGCCCTTCAATGTTTTTATGCAATAAAACAACTGCCACTGTATCAAAAGAAGCAAAAGAAAAAATCAGAAAATCCTTGGAGTAATCTGGACTGATAAGAATAGGTGCCTCAGTCAAGGCCTTCTTGATTTGGTCGAAATAATTTCTGGACTCAGCAATCCATTTTACTTTATTCCCCTTCCTAAGCATGGATGTGATATGCTTCACCAATTCAACAAAATTTGAAACAAACCTTCTTAGAAAATTGATATTGCCCAGGAAAGACTAGACTTCCTTCTTGGATATGGGAAGTGAAAAGGTTTGAATAGCTTCCACTCTGCTTGAATCAATCATGAACCCCTCAGTTGATAATATGTGTCCCAACAACTTTCCCTCTTTCATGGAAAACAATGACTTCTTGGGATTTAAGGAAAGGCCAAATTTTCTGCATTTTAAGAAGACCCTTTTCAAATGTTCACAATGTTCTTTATCAGACTTAGAGAAAACTATAATGTCATCCAAATATATGACCACAAATTTATCCCTTTCCCCTATGAAAGCTATGTCCATGGCTCGCTGAAAGGTTGATCCTATGTTCATCAATCCAAAGGGAATTTTGGCATACATGAATGCACCTCAGGGAGTGATGAAGGGTGCCTTTTCTCTGTCTTTAGGAAGAACATATATTTGATTGTAAGCAGAAAATACATCAATCATGGAAATCCTGGATGCACTTGTTACCCTTTGTAATATGTGTTCCATTTTTGGCAGTAGGTAATTGTCCTTCTTGGAGCTTCTGTTCAGGTTCCTGAAATCGACACAGAGTCTAATTTCACCACTCTTTTTCCTCATCGGGACCAGGTTGGCCACCCATTCAGAATATCTCAAAGGGACAATGATTTGGGCATCCAAAAACTTCTTTACCTCCCTTTCCATAATAGGCAGCATCATAGGATTTATTTGTCTTAATTTTTGAATAAATGGTTTGGCCTCCTCTTTCAATGGGATCTTATGCTCACTGATAGTTGTGTTGTATGTTTTGAGTTCTTCATAGGTCCAGGCAAACACATCATCAAATTATCTTAATAACTCAGTATACTCGGCCCTTTGTTTCTTCGACAAGCTGCTTGACAACTTGACAAATTTTGGATTCCTCTCTGTTCCAATATTGCAATCAACCACATCAGCATCATCATTTGAGACTTTTCCCTTCAATGCCACATCATTTCTGTCAAATAACCTTTCCAGAGGGACCAGTCCCTTTGGGATATGATTGGTGGGTAGCTGAACAATATGATGATCAACAATCTTGTTCATAAAAACATCAGCATGAGGATCTATGTCAGAACCAAGATCTTGATCGATGTGTAATGTAGAAAACTCATCCACAGTTTCCAGGAATCTTTTGATTTCAAGATCATCCTCAAACACCTTCCAATGCTTGACATTGTTAGGTATAGAGGGCCTGTATTTTACTTCTATATCATACTTCATCTTGGGTGGTAGAGGAACTCTGAAATTGCTTGTTGAAACATCCAAAGAGTCATCCATGACATTCTCTTCTCTGGGAATAAATGAAATGTTGAAAGCTGAGAAAAAACTGCCAATGAGGTCCCATACTTCATTTATGTAACCTCTGAGTTGAGGGTGTTTTGCCTGATAAATATTTCTGATCTGCTGGACAATTAACTCATCATCTCCAAACACTAATATCTGTTCAATCCCCATATCTTTTGTGGTCCTCAAACCCAAAACAAGAGCTTCATACTCTGCCACATTATTGGTAGCTTCAAATTCTAACTTGTATGACAGAGATATAATTTCTCAAACAGGTGAAACAAGAACCACCCCAACACCAACACATTCCCTAGAAGAGGCTCCATCAAAGAACATTTTCCAAACAGAGGTAATCAAAAGAGAATCTTCACAGAGATTAAGGGATTGTTTTCTAATTTCAAGAGGAGGTTCAGGGACATTAGTGATCTGCAATAAGTTGGATCCCAAATCAGTATCAAGGGAAAATATAGGATTATTGGTGGGGTCTGCTTCATCACTAATAATATAGGCCAATTGAGATTCTTTGTACAATCTTCTATGCTCCCCCCCAAACACAGGAATAATATCATATGTGAGGTCCATCTGCAATGTTCCCCCAATACTTTTTATCCAAGATATTGAAAATAACATGCCAAAATTTGGGGGAACATCAGCCACTACAATATCCATGACCACACTTTTTATGGGAAACTGAAACAAAGTCACAACCAGATCTTTGATGACCCCAAGACATTGCACTTTCCTTGAATCAAAATAATACAAGTCATGGTATGCTTTGGTGACTTCCAGTCCTAGTTCCTTCATGACAGTTTTGGGCATGAGATTATGAGAGGCTCTTGAATCCATCAGACAATTATGCAGTACCTTATCATGTATGTTCAGTGATGTGTAGAAGGGAGGGGATGAATCATCTCTATATTCTACCATCGGACCAAAGATGATTGTTGGATTTTCGTCTTGCAAATTGATTGAGTCTATGGGATGATTTGAGGGTTCAGGCAACGACAACTTAGATAGGGATCTCCTAAATTCCTCATGCTTGACCATCTCTGAAAGGGGGTCAGGAATCCTAATCTTCTAAATTTCACGCTCAAAGTTAAAATAGGAGGGGACCTTCATAATTTCTCTTACCTCTGGGATGGGACCTTTGGCTACTAGTGGGAGGTTCTGTGTTTCCTTCTCCTTGTTTTTGCTTGCTACGTATTCAGTAGGATTTTCTGCTCTGGTAGGCCGATCAGGAACATCAGGCTTTCCTCCTTTCTTTTTGGACCTGAGGTTGTATCTATTTGGGTTGTCACTGGCCTTATCCCCCTTGCTCAGCTCGTTTAATTGGTTGTCCATGAGAGACTCCTCGTATGTTGATTGAGTTAAGTGAGGATAAGAGGATGTGTCTTCAAGACAGTGAATTTCTGGATCGAGGTCTTCTTCCCTTCCACCCTCATATGTAACAAGGTTGTTCTGAAGAGGGGTCTGGATTTTCTGATCATCCCTATCTCTGTTCCGAGGTTCTCTTTGCATAATCCGAGGAGCATTGTTATTCGCCTTTCTGAAGTTGCCTCTGTTATCAACATTTTGAGGATTTTTGTATGTCAGCTTCCCTTATAATTCCAGCCTTTCTATTCTAGCTGAAAGTGATTTTAGTAACTTGGTTACTTCATCCATTTGAGGGGGGGTTTCAGAGGAACTGGAGGTTGAGGCTTCAGATCTTCCTCTTCCTCTTTCTCTATCAGCCTTATTCTTGAGTCGGTCAACTGCCAATATATTAGACTCTACTTTTAGGGTTGCATCTTGCATATGAGCTAAGGAGGTATCTCTTCTCTCTCTTAACAGGAGGCAAAAGTCAGGGTCAAAAGCACTAGCATATGTGATTTTGGCATAGGCCTCTGTAGGATTTATCTTAGCATGGATCTTATTGTACAGTTTGTTGAATCTTTTGGAGAAGTCAGAGACAGACTCTCCCTGTTTTATTTTTAGGGATCCGAACTCTGTGATATAATAAATGAAGTCCTTTTTATCCCCCCATTGTCTCAAGAAGATATCATATAAAGCCTCAATCCCATCAATGGATCCAGGGTTTAGGGACCTGAACCACTTTCTAGCTTCTCCATCAAGACTGTGCACAAAAATCCTCATCCACACATCTTCATTTACTATGCCATAGTTATCATCATAACTATAGAAAGATGCAAGGTGCTCCTCTGCAGTGATATCTCCCTCTCCCGTGAACTTAGGCAACTGCTTAAGGTATCCACTGGCTGGGAGGGCATTAAGAGGTTGAGGAAAAACGAGAGGGGCATATCTGGAAGCTACTATAGTGTCCATTCTATTTATGGGGGGATTAGCTCCTACCATTAGAGTGTGAACATAAGGAGAACTAGGAGGGGATGGAACTCAGACAGGGGAGGTTGGAGGTGTGCTTCATGGAACAAAGGTAAACAATCGAGGCTCTAGAGAAAATGCCTTAGGGATTGAGGGAAAAGAGGTTTCCCTCTTTGTCAAAGCAAGAGGAGGGGTAGTAAAACTGGGGGAGGGGAAATCAATAGGAAAACTCCTAAAATTTAAACTTCTAGAAGCTCTAGCAGATGGTGTAATAGGAAAGTGAGAAATAGCTACTGGAGTTGCTATAGGAGGATGGTGAAAATCATCAGAAATACCTGGTTCAGCAGCTAAAGTACCCTCCTGAACGATCTTTCATCTTATGATGACTTTCTCTGGGTCAGCTTCAGGTGTTGCTAAAGGAATTTGTGGAGTGGACCTCGTGTGTATGCCCCTGGAATCCATAGCTAAAACAATGGACCTGTATCAATGGAGTCACCATAGTGGACTCGCCATGTGCACAATTTCAATATTGAAGTACTAAGTTCTGATGCACCTTCAGAACCAATAATATTTGTCATTCAATCCCATGGAAAATCTTCAATTCATCCCCGACAATGATGCCAGAAATGTTAGAACTAGAACTCACCTCTAGATTGATGCAAAGGTAAGCCCAATACCCATCATTTTGTATGTCACAATGAATAGTTTTAAAGGATGGTATAATGGATGCAGTCTCAATATTATATCTCTTTAACTAAGAAAATTGGGTTGGAATGCACAGGCAAGTGAGGTCTCAATCTAACTTCAGTCAATAACTTGTAATAAGGGTGAGTACGGGGGAGAACATGAGGAAAATTAAGAGGTCTGCTATGGACATCCGATCTTCCAATAGCCTAAGGAGGTAAAACTCAGAAGGAAAGATCCTCTTGGTTCAGAGTTTCGAGGGAGAAAATGAAATTATCACTGAACTAAAATCAAACATACATCATAATTCAATGAAAACAACCTGGTTGGATCATCCATGCCCGAGTCATTCAACATTGGAGGGAAAAGACACAACAAAAACTGATTAAAACTGGTCATAATGTCATTATGATCAAACCTACATCACAAGAACACAACTACCCTTGAATGGATCATCCATGCTTGAGTGTTCTAACACAGCCGTTCACAGAGATATGAAAAGAAGCTGACTTACATTAAACAATAAGTCTCAAATATAGATACATAACCAGAAGAAACAGAGTTTGATTAAAACTTTACAATACGGGAGCCTAGCTCAACCATCGACGCTAACAAAATATGAGGAATACTCCTATATAATCATAGCAAAACTATGGAAGCATGCTCGAGTCACTGCATTGAAGGCATTACATCTGCATACTTTTTGGAAGACTGTGCATGCAGTCTCCTGTCAGAAGCGAGCTCTTGTCAGACACAATCATGCTTCAGGAAGGTTCTGCAACTAAGTCAACTTGCTGACAGTACTTTCTTAGGCTTTCCATTTATGGTGGAAACGATGTTCAACCACCACCAACTAACTTCAATAACTGCTTCATCGGGATCGAGAAGGTTTGTTTCAGCACTGCACCTGTGGAATTTGGCAGCCTCTTCATTCTTCCATCTGGATCTAAGTCAGATGCTTGCGAGGAGGCCTGACAATGAACGTGGAAATCAAAAATGTGATTGGCGCACTCAGCATGGAATAGTGGACGTGGATATGGCCAGGTGGAAAACGTGGATGTGAAGAGGAAACTGAGGATAGTGTGGGGGCCACACAAGTGAGAGCTAAGGTGAAATGGGATGGAGGTGATGTGGAGCGAGGTGGAACGGGTGGCGGGAGATAAGAAGGGGAGATGCGACAAGTGGGAGAGTGAGTGGAGGACAGGTGTGAGGGAGAGAAATTTATAGGGGAGTGGGGGATGTGATGGATAGAGGAGAGAGATGGAGTGGGGGACAACTTCTGGCGAGATAGAGTGGCCACTTGTTGACCTGGGATAGGGCCTTATACGCACATGTGCATATTGGAGCTCCAAAAAATGGTTTGATTCTTCACCGCTTTTGGGCCTGATGTGTGTCTCTGACTAACACGTAGCGTCTCCACTAAACCATGGTTTCAAACCTGGCCTTCCCTACAATTTTTATTGTCCGGGTATGTTGGGGCCCTAATATGATCAATGACCATTGATCTAGAGCGCTCAAATCTCAGCTGCCCAGATCTACGTGCCTCTTAGCACAGCACGCCAAATGGTCACATCGACCCCAATGAACTTAGGATAAGTGCCATTTAGTGCATTTTTAGCCCCTTTCTTCACCTTTTTTCACCTAGAGGCCAAAACTAAGGGAAAAACATCCCCCCTGCAGAAACATGTGATAATAGTGACCACTTTGGAGGAGAATAAAGTAGTGATCAACCTAAAGTTCTGAAGTGTCGAAGTTAGTTATGATTGTTGATCGTGCAGGAGGGTATGTGTCAATGAATCATGAACTTCGAGCGAAACTACTCCGGGAAAACGTGAAGGAGAAAGGTTTGAGATTGCTGAAAACTGAAGTCCCAGAGCAGAGGATAACCATTGGATTAAAGGGACACGTGTCATTGGATCGTGGAATCTGGGTGAAATTTTATAGGAGCAAGCGGAGTTTGAGAATTGAAACTCCTGAAGCCCAAAAGGAAAAATTGATGTCAACTAATCATTGAGACTAAGGATCACGCATGGAAAAAGGAAAGAAGGTAGAGCTGTTGATTGAAGAGGAAATATGTCAGCAAATCTTCCATTCCAGAAGATATCCACTCAGCAACAACATGGTTTGAGATCTGAAAATCTCGGAGCCTGGATCATGAAGTAAATCTCAATTGTTGATGTAGGAAGGTGAGATTTGGTCCGCATACTTGAGAGCACAAATCTGAACCCTTTGTTCAGGAGCATCGTCAATATCATGAGACTGATGGTTGTGCTCCATTATGGGGTGAGAACATGCTCGAGTCATAATTTTTCATGAGCGGGCCACAATTGAAACCACAATTTTGGAGAAAGGATGTGTGGAGGCTCGTAGTGAATTGCAGGGAGAAAAGAGGGTTTCTCTCAAACCGCCTATGGAAGTGCCCACAATCACGTGGTCACATGAAGCTCATAGCCCAAGGTCATATCGTGAAACAGAGCCAATGCTCACTGACAGGAATCGGGAAGCGCCTTTTTGAATAGGCATTTGGTGACCGCTGATGGTCACGTGAAAAGAAGGGGCTTAGCAAGAAAATCTACCGCCTGCTGGGAAGTTTTTCTCAGGAAGGGAAAAGGCACCAAATGAACGAGCGTGTAGAATTTCTCTTTGTAACTATCAGAAAGAACTGATTGTAACTTCCAAAAATAGAGTGATTGTATCTGCCAGAGAATTCAACGAGCTTGAGTGTGATTGCCAGAGGAGATGAAGAGTCTCGAGGTAACTTCCAGTGAAGTGAAGATTCATCATTTAGAAAATTTACAGATGGAAATGTGTCGAAGACTGTGACTACCAAAGAAGTCGAAGAATCTCAAGATAATGACAACTGATGAAGAACATACTCAGGATGATCGCCAGAGAGGATGAAGAG
The DNA here is from genome assembly GCA_032191745.1 of Picea mariana. NCBI lineage: Eukaryota > Viridiplantae > Streptophyta > Pinopsida > Pinales > Pinaceae > Picea > Picea mariana. Next base: position 101,279 of record JASDQU010737722.1, on the reverse strand, counting down.
TTGAGTGTATTCCTTGCCAAAGTACTTGGCATGATAAATATGCACAGAACAAAAAAGATATTGTTGCTTCTGTTGAGATTTATTCATGTAGGTAGAAGCATGATGTGTGCAAGAGCTGAAACAAACAGAAGAGGCATAGCACATTGAATGGAAATAATACACAGAGCATAAAGCGTAGAATAAAGAGATAGAGGAGAAATGCTTATCTGAGAGAGGAAGAGAAAGTTGAGGTGTGCATTCAGAGACAGAGCAGAAGAACAAAAATCTCAAGGAGATGCGAGCATGACAACACTGATGCAGGCAGAGCAGAGTAGTGCAACAAAATAATGATGAGACTGGTAAGCCTTTTGACAAACACTGTATCACTGTAATAAGTTTTAGGAACAAACTTTTTATATTCAGGGTGGTAGGGAGGTGCTATGGAGGACTATTGTCCTCAGAGTTTCAAGTGTCGGTGCTTGAACACAGGGAGTTGTAGCTTTCATATGGTTGCAGCCAGAAAAACCAGGGTGGTATGGTGGTGCAAGGGAGAACTATTGTTCTCTGTTATACAGGTTGGTGCCTATGTAATTGGAAGTTGGTGCTTCCATCCAGTTGGTGCTGGAATACTCAAGGAGTTGGTGCTTCCTTCTAGTGGGTTCTAGAAAAACCATGGATTTGGTGCTTCCTTCTAGTGGGTGCTAGAGAAACCAGAGAGTTGGTGCTCTCAGCAAGTTGCATCTTGTAAAACAGAGGTGGTAGCCTCACAATGAGTCAGTTCTCATAAGAATGATAATGTACAGAAAAATAAAAGGTTACTTATCATATCAAGAAGAAGAGGTTTTTCCCTTTATAGGTTTCCTCAGGAAATATCTGCCTCTATATATTTCATGTGTGTGTGATTGATGTTAAATACTTTATAGTTTAGTTCCTTGCATTATTGTGATTTTCATTCACTGTTCTGTAAAGAGTTGTAAATGGGCATAATTGTTTAAGCACAGTAACAACTGATTCACCCCCCCCTCTCAGTTGTCCAACAATTGATATCAGACCAGGTTCCTTTTATTTAAAGGTACATCAGTAAGCTTAAACATGACAAGTCATGAAGGAACTTCAACCAGTAAGGCCCCCCTATTCAATGGAAAAAACTTTGGCTTCTGGAAGGTTAGGATGAGAACATACATAATGGATTTAGGTGCAGATGTCTAGGATGCGGTAGAGACTGGTTATGTAAAGCCAGTTGTACTAGCTAATAAGGATGATAATATAAAATTCAGCTTCAATGCTAAGGCTATGAATGCTATTCTGAGTGGGCTTGTAGAAGTAGAATTTGTAAAATTTATGCACTTAGAATCTGCCAAGGAAATGTGTGACAAACTCATTAGCAGTTATGAAGGTAATGAGAAGGTAAAGGATGCCAAGATTCAATCCTATAGATTACAACTTGAAAAACTAAATATGAATGAGGATGAGATAGTTAATAATTTTTTCGTAAGATTTGAGGAGCTTGTGAATTCCATGAAAGGTCTTGGTGAGAAGATTGAAGACGTATTATTAGTTCAGAAGATCTTAAGATCTCTGCCTGATAGATTCAATCCAAAATTTTATGCAATAGAAGAACCGGATGATCTTAAGACTCTATCTATTGATCAAATCCTAGGAACTCTAATTGCTTATGATTTGAGGATTAGTAAAGATAAATATACCACTAGAGAAGCATCATTTAAAGAAGATAAGAATGAGGATTCTGAGCCTGATGAAATTGAAGAAAATTTTGTGAGAAGACTAAAGAAAGGATCAGGAAAGTACGAAGGCAAGTTTCCCTTCAAATGTTTTAACTGTGGAAAGATAGGTCACTTTGCGTCTAAGTGTCCACACAATAAGAAGGACAAGAAATATGAAGGTGGAGAGAATTACAAATCTAAAAGATTTGATAAAAATAAAAGTTTATGTGTAAACAATGATGACTCTTCAGAAGACACAGATAGTGACTCTTCCTATGAAGATAACGTAAATTAATTTGTGCTTATGGCCAAAGAGGATTATGATAATAAAATCACAGGAAGTGATGTTAATGATGAAGACGTTGTGGTTGACTTGGAAGGAGAGCTGATCAACACTTTGGAAGAGATTGATAGACTCATACTTAAGAAGAGAAAGAAAAAACAATTGTTGATACAGATCGAGAAAGGCAGTAAAAAGCCTGATGAAGAATTTGCCCTACTAAAAGTGGAATTAGAAGAGGAAAAGAAAATAGAGGACATTCTGAAACAACAGTTATCAGAGAAGAAGGCAATATGTGAAGCTCTGGAAGAAGAAGTACTGAAAACTAGAAAAGAGTTGGAGAAGTTTAAAGCCTTGTATCACCAGACTCAATCAAGTATCAAAGCCTCAGAAGGACTAGCCACCATTCTGAATCAACAAAGGAATCCAAAGTTGAAAATTGGTTTGGGTTATGAAGAGGGATCAAGTAGTGGTCAGCCAAGCAACAAAGAACCCATCAAGTTTGTCAAATCTATAACCACTAAAAACATCAAACTTGCAGAAATAAAGGAAGATAATCAGCCACCAAGGAGTAAATAAAAAGGTGCCAGAACTGAATCTATAGAACAAAGAAATAATACACCCTCTTCTCAAGGAAATCATCAACATGGAATAAATCGACCTTCTCAAAGAAGACAACCATTTTCCAGGTACATAGATTTTTTCTATGGATATTATTTCTACTGTTCTAACTTTGGCTACAAAGCTGTAAATTGTTCCTTAATATTTAGACATGAGCAATCAATAAACCCAAGGAATAAATATCTGCCACAACAAAGAATGATATAGCCAAGTAACAAACGACCACAGATTGCAAATTGTCTAATTAAGTTCAGAGACATGCAACTGAGGAGGACAAGAAATAATGAACATCCAATGAGTAGAAAACGTTGCACCAATTACTTTGACCTATTGAACAATAAGCTTGAATGCTATATCTTTCATAACTTCGGTCACAAGGATGCACATTTCCATCTGAAGAATTAGAAAGCAGATCCAAGGATAAATCTCTTTGCTATAAATTCCAGCACATAGAAAAATAAAGATAGTGAAAAATGTGGTCTAGTACTTTCAACTCAAAAACAAAAGGACTCCTGGAATATAGACAGTGGATGTTCCAAGTACATGAATGGAGACAAGGATAATATTTTGTCTATGAGTAAAAACAAAATAAGAAATGTGACCTTTGAAGAAGATTGTAAGGTAAAAAATGTAAACTTAGGACAAGTCGTGGCTAAAGGCATAAGGACAGATAATGATGTTGATATTGAATCCTCCCATGCAAGAAAATAAGAAGTAGAAGAAGAATTGTGTCATAAGCTGGAAGAAAAAGTTGTGAATCTTAGAAATAAGGTTGAGAAGTCAAACACCCAAATCAAGTTCTTGAACAGTTCCATGATCTTGGATGAGATCTTGGATAGTCAGAGATCACCAAATGACAAATCTGGTCTTGGATACAACAAGGAAGAAATCAGTACTCCTAAGAACCCTGATGCAAGTCCTTCATTTGTAAAAGGGGAAAGTAGGTATGACTCGGGTTCTTCATGTTCAAATAATGAAAGCAATACTACAATATTTAGAATATTGGATCAAAAAGGATACCTAGAAGCTACTCAGACACCTCAAAGTAAGTTTACAACAGAGACATCTTCATGGATGAATCAAAGGAGGTATGAGAGTGTTTGTAATGGTTATTATTTTTCCTTGTGGTGAATATGGTCATAAAAGCCTTGGATTGTAACATCATAGAAGAAAAATGAAGTTGTTATAATAGAAGATCAAAGAAGAGTGACACGGGGAGTCATTCAGTTATGAAAAGAAAAGGTTGATGAAGGAGTCCTAGTAAGAGAGGTGAGCAATATTGAGTCTACTACAGAGGACACAACTGAAGCTGAAGATGAACAGATCCAAGAATTAGAAGGAGAATACTCTGAGTTAGATACAAATACTCTGCAGGAATCAAATAAGAGAATCCATCCTGTCAGAGGGAGAATGTGTTGGTTGAATATTTGATACCTCTGAAAAGTAATGCAACAGCTTAGGGGGAGCATGTTTTCTTTGACATTGATGTCAAAGGGGGAGAAAAGGAGTGGTCTGGATGCTACAGCCGGAGGTCCAAACAGACTAGTGCAGCCTTTGAGGGTTGCCATCAATGCCAAAGGGGGGTATTGTTGGCATGTTTATAGGTAGAGTGTGCTTTTCATTGATGACAAGAACAACAACAACAATGGTATGTTTACAGGAAAGAAAATCAGCAATGAGGAAAGCAACAATGATGGAAAACAAGGAAAGCATAAGTTCAAGAGAAGAAGCGAACAGTATAAAAATCAAATCTCAGGAGGAATAGTGTGAGTATGAAGAGATCAAAGCTCAGAAAGAAGTGTAAGATCAGGAGGAGGAGCGAACAATATGCATAGATCAAAGCTCAGAAGAGATAGCACTTTTCACTTTCCAGAAGTGCAGTCGAGTTCCAAGAGAAGGACTCGCAGGAGGAGCAAAGGTTGAGACCTTTGAACACTTAGAAAATATTCTAAGTCAGAGAGATCATAAAGATCAGGAGGAAGAATGAAAGTGGTCATTGGATCACCAATTATGAATACTTGATGTGTTGGAAAATGTTTAACAGGTAGCGTATGCTTGTCATTGATGGCAAGTACAATAGTGAAGATGGCAGGATCAGAGTGTGCATCGATGGAAAAACAGGAACAACGTAAGCTCAGGAGGAATTAGCGCAGAGTTGAATGCAGTGCATAGGTGTGCACCAGGGATGAGGTTAACTCATGACTAAAGCTCAAGGGAGATAGCATACTTAGGATCACAGGCGGATCAAAGGTCGAGGCCTTTGACACTTAGAAATTCTTCCAAGTAAGAAGGATGTGTAAGCTTGGAGGAGAAGTGTCGGTGATTGTTGGATCCCATCCTGAATTCCTGATGACTGTAAGATCTCAATGTAGACAAGAGGAGTGCACAGATATGGAGGATAGATCTCGGGCGTTAGATTCGAGCGCAGGGTTCGACCACCATTGGATCGAGGAGAACCTACACGTTCTTTAAAGTGCAAGGAGTAGAGGGCTCACAAATTGCGACAGCATGAGGGCCGCCAGATCTGAATAAAGACAAGAAGAGCACGCCGAAGAGGAGGATAGATCTCAGGCATTAGATCTGAGCGCAGGGTTCGACCACCGTTGGATCGAGGAAAACCTGCACGTTCTTTAAAGTGTAAGGAGTAGAGGGCTCACAAAATCCCAAAAGAAGGAGGGCCGTCCATCTCAGGGGGTTATGTGGACCGTTGATCCGACTCCCTGTCGGAGTTTCGAGGATCGCGTGTTGGAAATGTCAAAGAAACATTGCAACAGGAATCTCGATTTCGCGATATGAAAAATCGTGACTTAAATCGCATCTGTTGAATCAAGATCAAATCTGGACCGTTGATTCCAGTCCATGTTGAAGTTTCAAGGATCAAGTGTTGAAGTTGTCAAAGAACATTCACCACAGGAATCCCGATTTCGCGATATGTGAAATCACGATGTTATCTGAGCCGTCATATCAAGCGTTGATCTGGACCATTGATTCTAGTCAATGGAGAGGCATCGGGGATCGAGAGTTGAACATGTCAAAGAATATTGACATCAGGAATCTTGATATCATGATATGTGAAATCGTGATGTAATTTGAGCCATCAGATTAAGGTTGAATCTGGACCGTTGATTCCAATCCTTGTCGAAGTTTCGGGGATCGAGAGTTGGAGATGTCAAAGAATATTGACATCAAGAATCTCAAAATCGCGATGTGTGAAATCCCGACTGAATCTGACCCATCAGATCAAGATGTGATCTAGAACGTCGACTCGACTCATGTGAGCAGGCCACGTTAGCTAGGAACACGTGGCACAACTAGGTAATGACAAGTGTCAGACTGATTCAACATTTCAGGCACATGTAAGTCACGAATCAGAGTGACATGTGGCAGTATTCAACACGTGTCAATCCACATGTGATATCAATAGATTTACACCACTCGGGAGATGGACAGATGTCGGAGGATGAGGAGGGGATAAAGGGAACGAGCCTTGTTGCGTGGTTAGGTGGAGAATGATACAAAAGGTGACACGTCAGGAGTGGGGTCCTTCATCAATACCTCACCATTTCGGACCCCCCCCCGGTATTAAAGGCAGAAAGTCAAGGAGGGTCCGGAATC